>JAQGAD010000639.1:0-32019 GCA_034696625.1 Isotomurus palustris | reverse complement strand
ATATAAACAAATATTATTCCATACTAGTTTTACAATATGTGAAAAAATACGCAGTATTCATGTAAAATTGCTTACCACCACAAACAAAATGCAAGTCGCTGGATTTTAGTCGAACCTTATATCCTAAAACCCGGCTTCGACAGGAAATTCTCCTGATTCCTTATTCCTATTTAACAAATATGGCACAACAATTACCGACTTTTTTCGTGTAATGAATTGATAACCGATTCACAATACCATTCTCTGCCTGCCTACTTGGAATATAAAATTTAAATAATTTTGCCGGAAGTATTTATGAGAGTTGCCGAGATTGGAGTTCTTCAAGGACCCACGATCAGCAGCATTTAGAATTTAAACTTTAATCAGTGCACGACTGTGGTAATTGCATTCAGTAAAACAAACATCTTCCATCTTCCACCTTACCTTTAAGTCACCGCCACATGATGCAACTATCGAGGTTCAAAAGATAGTTATTGTTCAAAGGGACAGTTAATTAAATAGAGGACCTTGAGGACTCCGAATTTTAGTAAATATTAATGGAAAAAATTATTATTGAATGTTCCCCGCTAAATCGTAAGCAACGCTACAGGCCGCGGGAGCTTCAAATGAAATGGTCCCGAACTCCGCCCAGCCGTTCAGCGTCTTTTCCATGAAAAACTTTGTTTCGTACTATTCGGACTATTCGAACTCAACATCTGCTACTTGATGTAGGAAACTGTGACCCACTGTTACAAGTAAGCAAGCATCATTAAATTATAACAGTCTTAAGCTGATTAAAAGAAATCAGGCCTGCCCCTTTGATACCATCGTACACAAGATGAGTAGACTCCTCCGCCGTTCTACAGACAGACGACGGTCTAGTGATCTTGCATCGTGCAAATTGTCATCTTCCGTTTTGTTCTTCGAGTTGAAAGTTGGGTATAGTAGCAGCTCATCCACAAGTTTTGTTCTTCATCTATATTTCAAAGATTGCACGTGAACCTGATAACATTTTGATTAGTCTACCATAATCTGCGAGGATTGGGGTAAGCGTGCTAAGATGTTCATGTATGAGCAGAAAGTGTGAGGGATACAATGAAATCTACCCTTACTCAGATGTACAAAATCCCCTAAAGCTGGTATATATTGAAAAGGATGGGAGCCAGCGAATTGAATGTAAAACACATGTGGTTGAACCGTTGAACATCGTCGTATTCAAAGAGGAGTACGCAAAGTTCGATTGGACAGTTAATTTATGTATTGGTATCGGACTTAACTCACAACTGCTGTCTTGATTCCTCTGTGTAATATTCTAGAGGAAAACCCACATTGAGATTTCAGTGTGGCAGCAGAAATGCTTAGGATACTCAGTAACTCGTTGGAAATTGAAAACAGCAGAGTTTAATTGCATTTCATCCTTGGGGATATACCACCACAACTCGGTCAAAAAAGTGAGAGAGATGATTACTTCATCCATCATCCAATTCATCCAGCAGCAGATAATATGCAACAACCAAAGGTTCATAGTCGAAGTCAGTGTCAGTGTCTCTTTAACTCTGGATGGGTCGAGCACACCAACTAACTTGAGTAAGTGGTAATCTGACTTTTCTTTCTGTATCGTACTACGCGTTTTATTCATTCTACAAAGTTATCAAGTGTGGTTTGATTATCACAGAACTAATCAAATCATCGTTTATTTTGGCCTTGTAGGAGGTGATTTGACTAGAAGAAATTTTCAGCAACCAAATTCTAATCGACAGGCTGTGATTGTGCATCAAGTATAACTTCGGACGCATAGAGTTCTGACATTTCTGAATCAATTCAGTCAATATTTAACTTCAGGAATAAAATGCCGTTCGAATTTGTTGGAAGACTTTTGGGGCTGCCTGCTTACAGACAGAAGACTACGGAGTTTGTTGTATCCGCTCAGCAGACTCTGTACAAAGCGATTCTTGTCTTCTTAACTTTCTCAGCGATTTTGTGGATGTCAGTTTTCCTCTATGCGACATTCTACTACACGTACATGCCAGCCATAGCTCACTTTCGACCTGTACACCTTCAGTTCTCGTAAGTGTGATTAATGTGTGAATCATTTGCTAGTGATTGATTGCATAAACTGCTGATTTGAGAATTTGAACTGCATCAGAACATCAGTCAGAAGTAGATGTACAAAAATAGCGAAGTAATCTTTGTCAGAGATTGAGTGATAGCTTAATAATTAATCATGTGCACTTTTAGGTCCTGTGGAAGAGAGAAAGGATTATGCACTTATCCATCAGCTAACGTAACTTTGACTTTGAGGCAAAGGTTGCTTATGGTTGGGCAGCCTTACAGAATTGTTTTGGAAATGGAGATGCCGGAATCTGCAGCAAATCAGGAAGCAGGGATGTTTATGGTTTGTGCGGATTTGAAAGATGCGAATTACGAAAGCGTTGGAAGGTCTTGTAGATCTGCGATTCTGCATTACAAGTCATTTCTTCATCATGCGATTACTACTTTCGCGTTTGCCCCTTTTCTTCTTTCTGGATCTGCAGAAGAAAAGCAAATTGTTTCAGTCGAATTATTTACTCGATTTCAAGAGGATCCTGTAAGTTAACCTACTTTGACCTTTTAGCTTAGCTTTTGATCGTAAGTTGAGTGAAAGTGAATAATTTTTTTTGTTTTCAGTTTCGACCTGCTACTGAAGCCCTTGTGGAAGTACAATCTCAACATGTTGAAATTTACCAAACTTACCTGAAGATTCACGCAACATTTACTGGATTACGATATTTCATGTTCCACTGGCCAATACTTGCAGCATGTTTGGGTGTCCTGACCAATTACGTATTCCTTTCTATCATAGCATTTTTATCTTGGTATAAGTTCTACAAGCCGTCCCAAGTGGTTATTCATTCTGGGTATGACGCCAACGCTGCAAAATCTTTGGAAGACAGAAGAGCTGCTGCAAAAGAAGCGGCACTGAAGAGTAAGTGCACAAACATTTATTGGTTCGATAAAAGAAAGTGTCCAAATGATTTCGAATAACACAATTTTTCCTTCTGCTCAAACAGAAGAACAGGAGGAGATGTTAAGGGAGAAGGAGAATATGGATGAATCGACAGCAAAACAGAAAGAAAACACGGAAAAAAGAAAAGATGGTCAGCAGCCTGAAAGCAAGGAACCAGAAGACGACTGTAGAATAAAGCAAGCAAGCAAGCTACAAGGTGGAAAAGAAGTGAAAGAAGATCTTGAAATCGAAGCACCAGCTGCAAATGCATCAGATTCTTATGCAGATACGAAAGGTGAAGAATCGAAAGGCGAAGAGACTAGTGAATTTAGTCATGAGGTTGAAGCAGAAAAGGCTTCAAGAACTTCAGATGAATTTGAAGTCATATCTGACTTTGAAACCTCGAAGGAGGAAGAATTTAAGAAAGAACCTGATGTAACAACAGAGAAAAATATTAAGAAAGAAGCAGATGCAGCGACAGAGGAAGAAATTATGAAAGAAGCTGATGTAGCAGCAGATGACGAAAAAGAAAATCGCAAAAGCGAATTGAAAGTAGAAGCGCCTCGAAGTTCCAGTCCAACTAAGTCTCCAAACGTTCGCAGGAGAAATAAAAAATTCAAGCATTCCAAATAAACAACTTCGATATTTCCTAGAAAGAATGCATCTTGTTCCTAACTGCTCAAATGTGATATTAATTAGTAGTTATAAAATGTCTATATTCAATGGCACAGTCACGAAGTATTCATGTGATTTTAGTATGTACGTGTTCAGCTGGTATATAGTTTGTATATAAAGTTTTACTTACACATTTATTGTTATCTTAAATGTGCGAAAAAGTGAATAAATGTACTTACAAACAAATTGATCCATCATTCTGGTTGATAGTTTAAATCACGTTAAGAATTGACGACAACAATTTGTGTTTTTGAGAATTTTTAACCCAGTTTATTTAAACTTTCATCATACAACTACAAACAGTAATTTATTAGCTTCTATTTTCTTATGAACACATTATAGGATGAGGCTTACTTTACTTAGCATCAAAGTGTGGAAGAGGGGCAAACTTTCGGACTAAGTAGAGTTTTGTGGACTCGTCACGATTCAAATGATTCTTCATAATAAAACTTAATCAAATTAATGTTATTCAACAAAACATACTTCTATGTTAACTGACTACTCGCAAATCCTCCTCGTATGCATTCCCAGCATATTATCCTACAAATTTCATCCCAATATTTAATATCATTCGACTACTCCTGCTGTCCATTCGCCAGAAAAGATAATTAAACAGAAGCAAAACTATCCTCTGAACAATCTACTGATAAAATTAGTACGTTTTTAAAATATCGTATATTCATTGATTAAATTTCATTATATAATTTCTGTATTAGCTTAATAACACCGAAGTTCCAAGTTTCCAAGATTTCTCCAACTCGTATAACTATATTATCGCTGTCTCGTTAGTAGCCATTCCAGTATCAAGCGCTACCAAAATATCTGGTCCTTGGAGGAGTTCAGTTTTGATATTGATCGGAGCGTTTACTTCACATTCTTGCCGAGTGAGTTCGTGAAGTGACATGCGATTGTCCCCCAACAAGGTACCAGCAAAATTTCGCTGCAAAATCAATTAATTTTTTGTTAAATTCTGAGTCTTCGTGCTGTGGAACTTTTTTATTATATACCAATTAACAAGTGGACAACTTACTTTTCGAACTCTCTTTGGGCATGATTCCACTCTATCCGGGGCATATTCTAAAGCGTTGGAGTACAGCGGATTCTGAGAACTGATTTGCTCCAATGCGTAATCATGTAAATACCGACTTAGCTCTGGTGGCCTCAGGCCTTGTGCAACTGTTACTCCAAACATCCCTGATCTAGATACTCCACTGGTCTCACCATCAGATCCAGATCCAGAGCTTTGACTTGAGCTCATAGATCCTCTACGCTTACTTCCAGCGTTTACGACGACTGGGACGAATATCACGATAGGCCTGTCTTCGTTTTGGCCACTCATATTTCCTCGAGAATGAACCAGCCTAGGAAACTTATTGGGAGTTGGTTGGATTTGACTTAAATCCAGATCTGTCTCGTTCATGTTCAAAACATTTATGCCTTCACTATACAACCACTGTTGATCAAGTTCATCCAATTCTTCAGCGTCTGGAGGATGCAGAAGTTGTGAAGGAATTTGATCGATCGAATCAGATGTGCAAATTGTTGGACTCTTGTTCGGTATTTCATTTTTATCTCTCATTAGTGGCGCTGTGATGGAATCTTCTGGATACAGTGATGGCTGACCGATACTCATTTTTTCCCTGAGGAATTATAAAACGAGGCATATCATTATCATCTGCAACTTACATCAAGAATTTTAAAACTGATGAAGTGATGAGTGAAAATTCTGAGAACTTACCAAGGAGAGATGCCATTTGTTAAAGCTTTTACTTGTGCTGGATCATTCTCAGCACTGAAAGTTTCGTAACGAAGAGGAGGTGAAACGGTGAAGCTCGGAATAGGGCATAAGGAATTTACACCGACTCCAGAACAAGAAGACTCTATATTTAAGCCGAATGGACCAGGCGATGGAGTGTTACTTGAAAATCTCTCAGAAAACAAAGGATCTTCAGTTGTATTTAGGGGTGCAGGAGAACTAAGTAAGTCCGAATGAATTTTGTCTGAGGTCGGGGAATCTTGATTCTGATAAGGGGACAAAACTGATGATCCAGGCGAATGAAGCATCGGTGGGTCCAATGAAGAATGCAAAAGCATAGGAGACGGAACTATCTGTGATGTCGTGCGAAGCGGTTCCTTATCTGACATACCGGAAGTCTTCGGACAGAAGTTAACCTCCTGATTCATTGGAGGTATGTGTTGATGCAATTCGAATCTCGGAATTTCATCATAATTTGGATCAACGAATGAAAACGAAGCTTCGTCCAAAGTCGCTAGCAAATCTTCCAACAATGGGACATCCAAAGGAACACTTTCATCTCCAGCGACAGGTGCCAAGTGAGTTAAATCCTCAGGTTCCCCTTTGCTTACAATTAAAGTATCATCAACGGGCATAAGAAATCCAGTGTCCATGTCTTCGGTTCTGGGTGCAAAAATTTTGGCAGTACTGCAAGTAGCATTATTTAGCAGTGGAGTGGAAGCGGACAGCAATTCGGCAATGAATTCGTTTTCTTCGGCAGTGTAAATCCCGGGGGGTGCGTGTGGTTTTATAAGCTGCACAGTTGGAATTTTTTCTGCAATGAGATTGACTTTCTTTTCGGACAGTACGCCTTTTGGTACAGAAACACTTTCTGTTGCTGGCAATTTTTGGGAAGGTGTAGCTGGCGTCGTGAGAGTGATCTGTGGAAGTTGAACTTCAGATAGAATGACGTCTTCTTGCTCGCGACCACTATAATTTACACAAGATAGATAAATTGAAAATTAACTTGCGGTTTTACCAACACAATAACAATTTGCTAATAACATTGCATACCTCGTAATAAAATGAATGCAAACTACAGAGTTGGGAGTTCTGCAGTGGTTTTCAGATGGAATGACTGTCGCCTGTGTGGTTATCCATACCCACCCACCTCCTTTTGTTAGAAAGCGGTAACAATCTGTTATGTTTTGGGTTTTGTCGTACACTGTGAATTTTAAAGAAATTATTAGTAATCCGAAACGAACACAGAAACTTGCTTGTTGAAGTGCCAAGGATGCAACCTTACATGACTTAAAAGACTTCGCTACGCCTTCTCCATCGGCTGCATGATGGAATTCAAACAACGACTTCCCGATCATTTCTGCAGGAGAGTATCCCATTAGCTCTGCCACGCTACAAAAGACAGTTCATAGTAATCTCCACGTGAATATTATCATGTCCAATTTCTACTTCCAAATCCCAACTTGTATTACCTTTCATCAACGTATTCAAACTTCATGTCTGGAGAATGTTTGCTTAGAAATGACTGCTTGTTCAATGGAATATCGACATCTGAAGGATGCAAAAGTGGTTCGCAAACGCCAACAAACCATTGGTTGTTTTCATCGGTTTCACTCCCCATAAAAATAGTTCCGATGCAATTGATAACCTAAGAATGAAATGGAACTAAATGAACAACTTGCATTTTCATAACTTAATACATAATTAAGCAAAAATATGACTGCACCAGAAAGTGAATTGAGTTTTTCAGAAAATGCAATTGAAACGCATACCTTGTACAAGGCAGATCGCAAATGAGCATTTCGCCCACGACCAGTTATAGTGTTTTTCATTTTGAATAGTCCAGATCGCTGGTACGCTGCTCCTTCATCATCTCCTTTCCTTACAGCCAACATTCCTTTTATGTCGTGATGATCACTTTCGCAAGTAAATCCGTAGATACTCTGTCCCATAATCTCATACTGCAACAAAAGAATATCACATCATACATTTTTACGATTCCAGTTTCGTTCTAGTTCTGCATTGTCTTTTCAGAAGATAATCCTAACCTGAGATATCCCCAGATGTGTCGTAACTCCCTCAGTCACATAAACGACATCTCCTTCAAGATTCAAAACCAGTATAAATCCCCCGACAGCTTGGTTGATGCAAGAGTCAAACTCTTCATTCAATGCCTCACTAGGTTCACTCGTGGAGCTGGGAAAGACTGCAAAAATTCAACTTACTATTAGTATTAACCACACTATTTATTTTTACTCACGCGATTTTTCTGTTGTCTTGGTGTTAAAACTCTCTACAGTAAACAGTCTAAAAAAGCAATAATAAAAATACATATATACGCACTGTTCTCCATCATCTTCTTCAACTTTAGGTTGCAAATAGCCAGTCTCATGACCGACGCTTTGTCCATGCCAGATCTGGAGCTTTCTGAAATTGGAAGGCATGCTGAAATGTCGTTGAAGATTTCTGATTCTTTTCCTCTGCGACATCGTGCAGCGACTTTAGACCTCTCCCGACGCTTTTCAGCGTTCTTTAGACTGCAAATACCAAACACAGAACATTCAAATAAACAAATCATTCTTCCATAACTCATTCATACACGACGATGGGATATAATTTAGTTTCTACTTGTCTATTTAACAAAGACATTAATCTTAATATTTTGCATCTAATAAGAGCGAACACGCATTCAAAGCGTCCTGGAGGACAACTAAAAAGAACGTTGACCCACGAAAGGCCTAAAACAACACGACGCAGATACACCAAGTAAGCAATGCATACAAATAACCTCCTGTAGATAAGAGTTAGTACTCTCAGCACGCACTTTTACGCACTGCCGTTCTCCTTGATCCTAAATGGTCTATTGTGCCAATTCTGCTCATCGCTTAACCAACTACATAACAAACGCCTCTCTCTTCCCAGAATTCAACTCTTTCAACTTTCCTTAGCTTTACGCGAATACAGGAAGCAGTACTACGCGAATGACGAGAATGAAGCATTTTATGAGGCACAGACATGCATATACGCAACTATTACGAATGAATAATAAGAAAAACACCTTCCCTTAGATTCATCCTGTATATTATAACTTAGAAGTTACTTTAACTTCAATATGTAGCATAGCTCCATGACCCTCACACGTGTATCCCAATTCCAATTTCTAATACTGATAACGTTAATAGTTAGTCACGTACGCACTTTTCTAAGTGGCGTTATAACACATTTCGTCTTGCCTATGCCCTTTAGTTATATTCAATTTCAAAATTATTTGACCTGACTACATTCCCAGATTAACCATTCATGATGAATACTTGGTAGCTGTTGTCCTTCGAAGTTTCGTAGACCTAACACCTAAATGTACCAGAGGCTTACGAAACAATCTGACAATGCCATAAAGTATGAAATGAAATGCTTAAGCCTGCGCCACTGCTGAATACCACTTTCGTCCATGATACTTGATTTCTCCCGTTCACACATATGTGAAACAATCTTACGCATTGATATTCTCCTCACAGGATTTCTTACGCACAATGGCAAAATAGATCTCTTCAGATGGGACGACGCAACTATTGCTTATGTAGAACTTCCTATGCAATGTTGTTAGCCAATCTTTAATACTTATTTGAGGAAGTCCAAGTACAAAGTACCAGGCTAACTATGAGATGATGGTTGATATATTTCACTTATATTTTCACCTTGTGGCTTAGCCAAACTAATATTATACCTGACTTAAACATTACAAAGCATGATTAGTATATACACACAAACGGAATTGCAGCTAATTTTTTTCGCAGTAACCTACATTCCACAAGAGCTTTGGAAATAATCCATGGGATCTCGAAGAGAACCTTGTGTGTCTGAATCCGGAAGACCAGCACTAAAGTTTAAACGATGATTGATAATTTAATCTATTCGTACATTTGGATTTATTTAGATAATCAAAAGAAGTTTTGTAGTAACCCCGTGGGTTTTTTAATCTATAATAGTTTATCTTATCAGCAATACAGCGCAATATGTCCGACTACAGGTTATTAAATTATGTGTTCAATTAAAACCACACCTTGAACCGCATGCATTCATTTGGCATCATCGACAGAGTAATATCAGAGTAAAATTGTGCATGTGATACTACATAATTGGTTATACGGCAGTTCTAAACACCCGAAATGAAGATAGATGACGTATGCGAACGATAAGAATACAATTGAGACTGAAATCAGATACCCAGTCATTCCATTCACCATTAGATATTTTCTGTCTTGCATCTCAAGTTTCTCTACTATAATCAGTATTGGAGTCTAGATGCTCTAACTTACGGCGAAAAAAAACAAGGACAAATCTAGACTTTTGGTTTAGGGCTAACTGTGCACTTAAATCTAAACTTTACACTGCTATTCAGTGCTAGTGCTACATAAAGGCTACTATTAAAGACTTAATACAAAGTTCGAAGCTTACCTCTTCATTTTCTTCTTATCCGCAGGCTCCGTCATTTCGTCAATTGTTAAATCGTTCCTATTTTGTAACAACTTTCCTGCAGCTTTCTGTGTGCTCAAATTACGTCACAAATAGTTCACGTGAACACTTTATACAGCCTGTTTAACTGTCTGAACTACCTCGTGCAAGCCAACTTAAGACACGGGTGATGTTAATTGCTCCAAATTCCAAATATTTTTTGGTTTCACTTAACTGAAGGATGTAACTTTCCACTTCCAACCTCGGAAATACCAAACGTCTTCCCTTAACGATTTCTATGTTTTCAAATCAAAAATTACTGTATTTCCACTCAGATTTCTTCCACTTGAAATTGATTCGCTTAGTTAACTTGTAAAAGTATATTATATCATAGAGGAGGTTGCCCAATACAACTTATCTTTGACATCCACTCAAATATTGCATTCACGGCAGATAGTTTGGCCTTACTTATCATAAGACAATTATCTCCCACTCGGGTATTCACCATTTGAATATCCATACGTTACTTTCAAACAACAGTATACAATACGTATTTATCTCTAATAACTCCTCGTTAAAGTTCAGAGGAGAAAAGGTGGATTACGAAGCTGATAAAAAATCTTTAGTCTTCAATAGTCACTAGTCGATGACAACTTGTTAATAGTTCGTGCGTCTGTTGCATCCACTCTCGATTGAACGACTGATTGAAGATAATAACTATTCACATATCACTCAACACGACGACATGCACAACTTCCATACTTCCACTCGTCAATGCTCAGTTAGCATTTAATGATCCTCTAAGGTTAAAGAGAGGGTGGTTGAGACGATATTGCTTCTGATGATAGTTTGGCCTTTGGTCGATGTTAAGCTTGAAGAGGCTTTTCTGCTAGTTCTGCTTATTGCTTGGAGTTTTAAGTAATCCTTATAGTTGCTTATTTAACGCAATAACAACTCGGACTGCTGCTGCTGCTCTTCAGCTCTTCCTTTTTACAAATACCACTCGATGATGATGCACACAAAACCAGATAGATCTCTTGCTTGCATTCAATCTCCGTGTCTTCAAGAGATTTGGATTTAGAAGTAAACAAGCATCATCGCTCTCCTACCTGCAAATGAAAAAATAAGTAGTAGTAATCTTCGTCAATTTTACTAATAAGAGCATTACTACATATTATAGACAAAATAACAACTTCAGAAGTAAGCCAGACTGGTTTTCCTCTAATCTCTAAAATGCTGGTTAGCTGAGTCGCTCACTGCTACATCGTGCGTGTAGATGAAAATTTATTTTACGTCATTCTCAACAGATAAGATCCATGCTACTTGTACATTAATTATAAATGAACCGCTGTAAACAAAACCATTAATGACGAACCGAAAAGAAAAGTTAATTACTGCCAACAGCAGCTGTACAGCCCTGCGGATTTGATTCATTCACGGCTGTATCTGATTCTTAAATTGATATTTTTAGCTTAATAATTTTATGCTGATTTGATAAATCCTGAGTTTAAAACCAGAAATCTTAAGTTCTTATCGGTCCATTGGTTCTATAAAGTAGATTAAGTAGAAATATTCAATGCAGATAATGAACTAATTCAACTAAGTGCAACTTTCTTAATTCAATTGAAAAATTAAATTAGACCTGATAACTTAAAAAAAATCAGCCGTTAAACAAATTGCAGTAAATAATATTGCAACTCAATGCAACTGGAATTTATACTTACTTACACGATGCAGCCGTAGCTTGCAACTCGTAAAGTTCTTAGCATTCAAATTAACAATTGGCCATTATTAATGACTCAGAAATGTGTTAAGCTATAAAAAGCTTTATTTAAATTGTTTGTTTATAATATTAGTAATTGGGTCAACAATTTTTCATCAACCTATTATTATTCTTATCCTATTCGCTATTCCTCAATTTCGTTCTACATCTGCTACATCTGCTAAAGTGCGCTGAAAGTCGACTTCACCTTCATTGCAATCAACTCCAAGACGTAAAGCCAGACTTACCTCCCACAAAATAGAGGAATATTGCGTCATACAGTATGAATATGATCGACCATACATCTAAAATTTAATCCAACGTCACAATCTCCAGAAGTCTCCGTTCCAATGTTCACCAAAACCTTATTTTTTTATTGTTTTCCACCTTTCCACCCTCCAGCAGCAAATGTCGTCAGAGACAAGTACATCCCAAGTCCAAAACAACAACTGCAACTTCCTAAACTGGAACGAACCAGACTGAATTTTCTCTGTGAAAGGATGAGAGAACAACAAACACAATCACGCACATTCAACTTTAAAAGTGGTTTTCTGGTTCGCTTTATTGCATGCAAAAAGGGTTTCGTCCACACATTTTGTGTAGACTCACGCACAATACTAACAATAAGAATGAGTTACGCAGTTTCTTCGAATGAACGGATGGAAGTGGAGGAAGGAGGAGAAGAGGTCGGGTATTTATACTGCACGGAATCGGGTGGACGAGAAGGAAGTAGAAGGGGGGAGAAATATATACAGAATTCTGTATAAGGAATCCTTTATATACTGTGTTGGTGCGATGAATCCGAATCTTCATGTACTAAAATTTTAAAGGTCTTTTATGGTTTCGGTTGTAAACCAAGGGATCCTCAAAAGTATTAATAAAAGCCTCTGGAAGTTTCCATTTAAACAGGTTTGTCGGGTGAGGACTTCATAGATGAGACTATAATCTTGTGTCTTTAGATTTATCATTTTAGCTGGCTGAAGCAACAAAAGGGACTGGCAATAATATCTCTAGAGGAGAGCAGTCATATAGGGTCGTCATGCAATGATGCAACGTATCATGTTTTTTGTGTAAGGGTTTATTCTGAAGAGTGGAAAATTTTGAGATCGAATGGTGCGGGTTGAATGTATAATTGCGGAAAGTTACCTGAAATTACCTGAAAATTCTTGTAAAAAAGTCATGAGTTGCTTGTAAAAATAATTGACTATGAGAATTGAGATAATTTGTTCCCCTTGACTGCCTGACTGATAATTGATGCTACTATATACTCTACTACCTTGGAGTCTTTTTGATAAGGTGGAACTATTTTTCATATAATCGGATTTCGATCGTACCTGTGTAGTTGATTGCAATTTAAAAATGACTACTGCTGGGAATGATGGGCTCAACAGTTTTGCGAGTCTTTAGGAGTTACTGCGAGTATGAGATTTTACGTGATACATTCAGGTAACTTAAGTTAATGTGTCGACCTACGACATGAGCTATTTATGTTAATTTTAGTGTAAGTAATTGTCTGCATTTAGTGCATTTTGCATTTTAAACATTAAGTCCAGAAATTCCAGAATCCAGCAATAGTAGTAACAGAACTGTAACGGGACAAAGTTTGTGTGAAAGGGTCTCTATTGCAAAGAGCAGAGAGAGATTAAGTGAGCTTTGAAGAAACACTCGGCAGATGTCCTGCGTTTGAGCATTGTGAAGTTCCGACTTGGCTGCAGGGACTTTCTCTGGAGAAAGTGATTGGACGTGGCAAGTTTCTCCGTACAGACCCAATCATTTCATTCCCAGCACAGTTTCCAACTGGAAGGTCGTTCCAGGAACTCCTCGCTGCCAGAACTCATGGGGAAAATGATTCAAATGAAAATCCATATCATAAAGATAGGGGCACCGTAAGCCCCATTATTGTTGCAAGGAACTAGGAATTCGTCTAAATAAAGTGAATAGATTTTTTGCAAGACATCGTCGTGGTCGTGGGTTTGTCCAGTCTGTCATCACCTCCCTAATTACACACAGGGCTGACTTATTCTCATTCTTCTCTCACGAACTAACTAACGAACATAGGGAAAGCCAAGCAACAATTCATCATACATACATACGACTACACACCACACCACCATCACAAGTCTCTCGAGTTATTATTAGCATTGTCATCAATAGGATACTGATTGATCCATAATGGACATCTTATTCTCATTGTTCCCTTAAAATTAGGCACATTCATCAAGCCTCTGGTCCTGTATTATCTTTTGGGGACAGCTAACTTCGTAATGAAAGTGACTGAAAGTGTGCAGAGATGATGCACATTTGAATGGATGATTCACGACCTCATCATCTGAGACTTTTATCAAAGGAAATCGCAAGGGCGAAATCAGCCCGTCGTACATTATTCGCTTCAGCTAAAACATACAAAGAAATAACTTGGTGAGGCTGAAGGACCATTTTCTCATTAGAAGATAAGGGGTCCTTACTAATTCTTGTGCGGAACAATAGGTTCTTAGCAGCGTTTCCTCTCCAGTGTTACCGCTACTTGTAGTTGTGTATTATTGGAACACATCCGACTGGGAGAGTATACACTTATACACGTATATACTTTCCCTTGAAGTCCGTTGAATGTCGAGGGAGATTTGGTCCTGATATTGCTTCTGGCTTTGGATTTATTATAGTGAAATAAAGCAAGTTGTGCCAAGCCCTGGAGGATGGAAGTGTGTGTGCTATTCTACTACGACTCCTTAGTTGCTGTGCCTGCTTTCCCCACAGACTCATTTCCAAAGTGTTCTATTGCTTGCCGTACCATTGCCTACTTTCATTCCAAGTCAAATGCACACGAATGGGAAATGTATCGATCCTCGTCAGTCTGTCCGTCTCTCGTGTTGTATGCATTATTTTCCCCATCTCCCCATCATCTCTTTTTTCATAGTCTTATCTTTCATTTTTACCCTCCGATGATAATGTCCCTTCATCTCTATCTCTGGACCCTTTCATAGTTAAGCCAAAATCAAATGAGTGAATCCGATTTGATTCAAATCCTCGGAAGGGGACTCTCTTTTTCTCCTACTTCATCGTAATGAAAGACTCTTTGCTAAAAATTAATGCTCAAGTAGGTCCGCACACACGCCGTGTTGCTTCATCGCGAGTGTTTCATCCGTCTCTTTTCATCATCAGGGGCTTTTTGTCCAGAACTTGTTTTATGGGAACCCTACTTTCCCCCGATTTCATTAGATATTGATAGAAGAGACCCATGCCACACAAATACACAAAGTCTGTTGGACGCTTGGAATAAATTACATCCAGAAGATTCAACCCAGAGAATAAATTCGCTTAAGCAAGCTGAATGCATGGCAAACCAATTCAGCCTGGACGTTTCATCCACATATGAAAGTCATTTGTCACCAGGTATAGTGACCATTAAAGGCGAATTTTTGGTAATGGACGGAGAAAATTTCACTCTCATTTGATCATTTTCTCATTCGATCAAACTTTTCTGCACTATTTGTCCAAAGTAATCATTAGTAGAGAGTATAAACTATCAAACAAGCTATTCAGCGTCTGATTACTCTACACTCTGCTCAACAAAATGTCTGCACCTCTGTCATCTGTATCGCATTATCGTTTATATTATAACAGAACTGGAAATAGGTTGTCGGTGATTCTATTATAGGGTCCGTAATTCCTGCATTTTCCGACTGGAAGTCTTAAATACATGAGAAAGCATACATGACTAGGCAGTAAATAAAGTTTTTTGAATTCTTCAGTCAATCCCGTGTCTTGGTTTTGTTGGTGCTTGGTAGATGTAATAAGTAATAAAGAAAGAAGAGATTATTCTTTAGCTGCTGCTGCATCCTAATTCGTAATTCAGTAAGTTCTGAAAAGTAGGGAATAGAGTGTACGCCACGCCAGTACTGCACAGTGGTTTTTGAGGAGAGGGAAAATCCCATTGGAAAGATAATTATTATATGAAGGGTGAAATGAAAGCGAACTGTTGAAAACTCGTATGAAGTTTGATGGTGAGTGGTAACGAAACATGAGTACGTTTCTCCTGGAGAAGAAGACCCAGAGGGTTTCATGCAATATTTTTTCCATTTATCTTCCATAATGCTGCTTCTCGGTGGAAGTGGTTGTTGTGAGACGGTTCATCTAGGTGATTGAAGTCACTGAGAATCTTCCCTTGGCTAATTTCCTCGAGAACTTCGAAAAGTGGATGTCCAAGTCGAAGCGAGTAGTATTCAGGATGCAACGCGTGATGGTAACTGCTAAGTGAACTAGAATACGATGGAGACTGGAGACTCAAGTCCACCACAACATCCTGTGATATGATATTCCCTTCGATGTGAGCGTACAAAAACCTTAACAAATGTTCGCTTTAATGAATACTCCAGGAGGCAAAGCACACAGAATAGGGCAGAGGGACTGTGTGTGTGTGTAATATATAAGAAATCTCACACAGAGATGAGATGAAGCTCTACGAGAGATACGAGGAGAGAGATGTGTGTCAAAGGACTTGGATTGCACTAGCACTCCGACAGACTTCCCTTTAATATGCTGGCTGGGAATTCGTGTGTTTGATCTCCACATGTGCAGTGAGATTACTTGGTGCACTGAAAAGGAAGGGATAGAATGACCAAACCAACTATCAAAGCCCCATTTAACCCTTCCATCATCTGGAAATGTAAATAATAAGTGTAACTAACTAACTGTCATGTTAAGCAAGACGAGCAGAACAGATAGAATGTCTGAGAGAGGATTTTTAATGTTTCTGTACACTAAGGCCAACTTAGGTCAAACATTTCATGTCATATCGTGTGGGAGACAATTTATATTTCGTGTGTGATTTGTTGGATCTCTGATCATTTCATTCAATCGCATGGAAGATAATAAAACGCCCAGAGTATCTGGACAATAAATGTGAGTCTGTTTTTCTGCTTATACGAAAGTGAAACTCAATACTTTCCTTGTGCAACGGAAATGAAATTCTTACTTCGTATTATCCTTGTACAGACTTGGTATGAGTTTCCTCCGGAAACCACTACGCAGGAATCCAACTGTATATTATATAGTGAATCATTGCATGCATCCATATCTCACGCACAAAAACCGAATTATACAGTCATGAGTAGAGGAGCTGTTGAGTATCGAGGAAACCACATTAGATTGACCAAATCTACTTGCTCGTGATGCATTTTAAAGTTAAGACTGGAAGTTAAAATCTCCATCAAACTAGGCGTAAAGTCGTATATTATAGAGTCTCATGACTATGTGACTCACCACTTCGCATCTTCTCTTTACGTAGTAGGATTTCACATCTCATTGGATATCGGGAAGTTGGATGTTAAATCTCTTGCCAGCTCGATTTTGTTTAAAGCTGAACGGGAGCAATAAAAACTGAGACTGGAGACAAGTTGAGATTACGTTAGATAACTAAAGTTAGTTACAATTCTGAGACTACGAACACCTTTGCAAGCTGCAGAGGCTTTTTATCATCTGAAATGTTGAATCGATTCTTACACATACCTGAGTCTTCCTTCGCTTGCGTATACATTTTTCACCTTCAGCTTTCAGAGTCCTCGTTTTGATTCAGAAAGATGCTCTCTCGGTATATGATATACGTGTACACTACCTTCTCAAACAAAAGTAAAGCCCATCGTGAAGAAATTGTGAAAGGATCAGACAAGCCGGAGTTTTTGACAGGCCAATTCAACTCCCTCGAAGTTAAAAGTAACTGCTTTAAAATTCGAAGGCTTTAAGGATCTATTTGTTATGTACACTTGGAAGGAACGGTGGACCTAGACCTTGTACCTGTACCTTTACAGCTAGTGGAGACTGTAAACGCTGAAAACTAACAATTACTTGGCTTTCTAAGGATACAATTTCATAAAAATATGGGCTAATGTAGACTCCTCCTTCTGAGCATCAGCAGACAATAAAATGAAGAAGCAATTTAGGTACATGTGAGGAGAAGGTAAGGTAGGAAGGGTAGTGGATGTCCAAGAAAGAAATCTTTGTTCGGGCGATTTCTATTTTGAAATGACTAGGATGAAAGATACAGCAGAGGAGATCGGGAGAAGCAATATCTTCTGACAAGAAGGGTCCAATTGTAGTGCAATTGAGGTCTCTAAGGATCATCGGCTAAGATATAAAAAAAATATCGTAGTTGGATAGATTGGATCGACATGGTCTTTCCACTGTGCACTTCTGCTGTGAAGGGTTACTTTGTTCGGTGTGCATGCATCTTGTCTGTTCATCCCTTACGATGAGTTCCTCAAGTCATTCTGTAAATGTACCCTAGTGCAATGTTGAGGTAACTTTAATACTTTTAGGCAGCTCACATCAAGCTCGTCTGTAGTGACTGTAAAGATGTAAAGTAGTGATGAATAGAAAGGTTCCTCTCTCTCCTACTTCTACTCCATTATTATGGAGAGGCAAGTGTATTTGATGAAAGTTGTGTGAGTCGGCAACGAAGTCGATATTCCTCCAGGAATGAGAAGAAGAGATGCAAGCAGTGAGCCTTCTGCAAGGGTTGTTTTACTAGGCCTATAAACGATGAGAAGTAAAACTTGGTTTTGCTTTAAGAACGCGGACGAAGGTACACATTGGGAGTTGGTTGGTTGTACTCGAAAGCTTTGTTCACTCGCCTAGAGATCGTGGAAATCTGTAGACAGGAAGGTTTGCTCTAATAATATGCGTGCGTACTCTTCAACTGAATTCAGATGAAGTTAGACCTTATATAATATATATGCATATTACTTTATGGCTAAAGTAACACACAGCTCTCTCATGGAGAATGCAACTTTATTGTGGAGAGACGAAGAAGAAAGCAGTTCAGAGCTGAAGCACGTCTAGTTCTGGTGGTGCAAGTGGAAGCAATATAATTTCACGTAATATGAGTATCGGCAATTTAATTCTCAAGCTGCTGGGTTTTAATGACTTTCCGCTGGATGAAATGAAACCATCGCCATTGAAAGGTTCAGTTTTAAGTCTCTGTGCAAACTCAAGATTGATGCTGTGTTAAGGTACGTGAATCTAACTTAGGTGGGTAATAAGTTTAAGTGTGATGGCTGAAGGAATCATACTACTCTAGTATCTAGTTGCTGTGTCCTGGTTGGCTGTGTGTGTAATTTTTATTGAGTTTAGTTGATTCCAAGAGGACTCGGTGTCCAAGACAGGAACTTCGTTGGAAGCTTTAGGGTCGTCCCCTGAATTTGAGGGAAGTTAGGCCCAGTGGTTGCCTGGACTGTGTGCTGGATTGTTGCAAAGCTCGTCGTATCGTAAGCTTCATCCGAATTTCCAGATCGAATCCTTTCCGTTTTAGGTAGATGCTGGATGTTGAGCGAGAAATTATAAGAAGGAAGGAAGGGCTGTTGGAAGAAGGAAGATGACCGGGTAGTTCGGTCTTCGGTGTGTACTTGAACAAAGAAACACTGAGTCCTCATCTGCTCTGCCATCCACCTACTTTCGGTTTGATATCACAGAGAGTCCTTTTTGAAGCTTGTTAATCCCTTCGCCTTGTTGTGAACTAAGAGAGATGGAATGAGTTGGGAGAGAGTGAGGTTGGAATGAGAATGTACATCTTCCTTAAAGTAAGATTCTTGCTCCCGGCTCCTAACATTTGCTAGGGTGTTAGATATCACTGCAGCATGGAGAGAACCTCTTCTCCTTCAGACGATAATCTACAAAGATGAAAACATGGGAACCTATCCAGCGTACCACAAAATCGGTAGACTTGGTTGGTAGAAGGACTAGCACTAGTCTCAGGCAATGAGTTGGATGAAATGAATACGAAACTAAAACTAGCACTTTTACTTACCAAGATAAGGTATTTGATTGTCAAGAGTTTTGAACTATTTCCTTCCATTTCCTATTCTGTCTTCCCCTAGCTGCAACTTTTCCAACAAGGGGATGTTCATCTCATATACAGCCTACTACAGTCTCTAAATTCAGAATCTTGAATTTATTATGATGATACCTTCTTCCATCAGATTAACAAATAAAACCGGTCCTTCCTAAATAAACCTGGAATTGCATGCAGAAAGAGATTTCATATTAATGAAACCTGCAATATTTTTTATCCTTACCTCCTATGGCACTTTTATCTGTTTCTTTAGCTGGTCCACACACACACACACACACCAGCTCACTCGCTCAGGCTCGGAAGCATCTACACCGCAACGTAAGACTTGAATTTTGAGATCAAATTGCATTGTCATTTGCATGTAAGATTATCCGTATTCACGTAGCATATATAGAGTGGGATGTTAATTGTTATTACTACAATTGTGCAATCGAAGTCGAACAGAAGTTATTCCAGTTTTGAATTGGATCTCACTTTTTATGGGACATCTTCTTAGCTTCTGAGTGAATGCCAGCGATGCAAGAATTACATAATCACATCCGGTGTGGGCTGTTTACGATTAGAGGATTGCTACTTACCTGAAACAAATTAAAAGCTTCTTGAAAGTTGTTCTTGTACATTATTTAACGTGAGGCATTTCAGAGAGTTGAAGTTGTGTGATGTGTGGGGAAAGTTATTCATTCACTAGCAGTATGGAGGCTGTGTCAGTCACTTCGACTTCTACACAGCAAGTTTAATGTGATGTGTGTAAATCAGCGTGAATCCGTTTCCTTATCGTGTACTTGATGATTCCAAATGAATCTGGCTCCCATCGCATGGACATTTGAGACTGGAAAGGAATACTGTTCTGTCAAAAGGTGCTTCTGTGGATTTTAAATTCTTGTCTGCTCCACGTCATAAAGAATTGAAGCTTACATCCTTCCCTTCACTACGATAACTTATAATCCTGCATTACTCTTTAATCAAATAATGTTTTGGTGTAATTGAATTTAAACAACGATTTCCAAAACCATAATCTCTGTCAGTATGAAGAGTGCAAAACTATGAATTTCGATCAATCTGGATCTGACTACCATTTACATTTGACATTACAATGTTTGTTGACAAAAAGAAATCAAATTTCAAAGCACGTAATTTCATTATTATTACACAACTCGACTTTTATATTGTTAGTTTGTAAATAAATGCGCAATTTCACCCAATTATTTCAGATTCCTTTTGACAAGAGGACAACATCATAGGCTGATTACGTTGCACATTCAGCAACTTGGAGGAGGAAAGGCAGGGGTGTGTGTATGATGAAGTGAAACTCGATATTTCATGAAATTCACTGGTTCACGCAACGGTTCAGGATTAGATAGAATGTCACCTAAAGCAGTGAGCAGTCTGGTTTTCTGACAAATGAAAGGAAAGAGGCTTTCTCCTTCATCCCAATCCAATCACTTTGGTAGGGGACGTTGAAATGGTTTGGTTGAGCAAACGCTGAAATAATACAAATACCCCGTTGTTCTGCAGCCGCATAAATGCTCTTTCATTTCATTACCATTCTACTTTTACGAACTACCAAAACTTCTCTTCACAGAAAAATGACGGAGTTGTTCCATCTCCAAAACTGCGGACGTCAATATACAGACTCAAAGACAGACGCTGCCTTCATCGTCATTACATAGTCAGGCATCAGGGCAAAGCTCTCTCTCTCTCTGTATTTAGTATGTGTACAACTATAACTCGGAATAAAACAAGTTCTTCGCTCATTTACTTTATGGGGACAGAGTTTCGTCACGGATGTGCATTCAGTAAATTGTTCCTTGGCGAGTCATCATCGTGAATGATCATCAAGAATCAAATCACACTGAAACAGGAGAGAGAACTTCCTCCTGTCGAGACAGAATGATTAGGCTCAGCATTTGATATGGACTCCATGCTTCATACTTCACATTGTTTCATTTAAGGCCGAGTAGCAAGCTTATCGTTCACACCAGTTGAGACACAAGAATGTTGAATGTTGGTTCAATAACAAAATCAAGCTAGCTTATTAAGAACACCCATCTCACCAACAGTGTGGATCTATATAGTTAAATAAATGACATTTCCTTATGGAGGGTAAATCTCCATGTGTATCACCTCAAGAAGGCTGATGCCTTAAAAGTAAGATTTATTCGAATACACAACACATGAATTGCATGAATATCTGAGTGTTCTGATTGTGAAATCGTTGCTTGTTATTTTATTGATTTTGAATTTGAATTATTACATGAAATAAAGAACACGAATGCAAGATTTAAATCCTTTTTAAAGGCACAAAACATTTTTATTTCATTTCTGTGGGGCTTGACAATTACAAGTTCATATGCACAGCAATCGCCAATCTCTGAAACTATTTTAATGCTTCGGCCGTCCGTGTTTAACCCAGTGGACAATCGAACTCCCTGGATGTCTTCATTCGCTGAATTCTAAAAATACTTTCTACTATAAGCTTTATATAGTTGGTTGTTAGTTAATTATTCCGTATGGCCTTTTTCCGCGTTCATCAACACAATCTTACACTTCTTAACAAACATGTAGAAACAAGCTACAATATATTTACACAGAAATGAAGAGTTATTTAAGAGATTTGATACAAAGAAATTTATCTAACATCACAATTAAACATTCCAGCATGCATATTTATTTATATGCGAAGATATTCTGACGATTTCTGTCTTAATACATCTGCTGCATGCGTATTACTCTCTTACCGGACTTAATACATTTCCTGTATTGTAGTAATTAATTACATTACATAATATAGTGCTGATGTAAACATAGGAAATCAATTCTGAATTTCTTAATGCTGCTTTACCCAAAATCAATACTTATATACATGCTACAGCTAAGACTAAACCTTAGTCTACCGATTGTTTCAGGTATTTTTCAATATAAACGCTTCTCGTATTTTTAATGGGTGTGTGTGGGATGAATGACAAGTGAATCTCTAGAGAACAAACCCTTACGGATGAGATGTTATATTGTTTTCACTAATTGTAAATATGAGCAGGAAGTATGATTTCTTTGTGATCAGAAACTAGATATATTCACAAATTACTGGAAGTAAAGAATAAATAATTCTTATTTCGAAAACTACTATTACACGTTTGTTTATGGCGACTGGGTGACGGTGAGTTGACATTTTGACATTGAAATGCATAATGTGGATGATTACTTTTAGCTATAATGATTACTGCTAAATAAATTATTAATAGGCTACAACACTTTGATACTTCCTTTAGACCGTGGAATTTGTAAGTCGACAAATCATACAATTCGCAAATGCAACCGAAGTCGCACCTTGCAACGCATAAATATAAATACATGAGGTGGTATACATAACATGTAATAACTATCGCTAACGAGTACATTAGTATATCAACCCCAACTGTTTCCAAAACTAAAAATTACAGACTTAATGTGTAATTAACAACTGCATTTCAAGCGCAGTATTAATAAAGTAATTACTAGCCTACTGATCTGTAAATATTTAAGAAACCAAACGACTAATTACACGAATAACTCAAGAACACCACTGAACTTTACAGCGTATAAATGGCAGTTTATGATGATTCAATATAAAGCAACGAGGACTGAAATGAGGAAATCGGTTGCTGCTACTCTGCTACTTTTAATGCATGTGTATTGAAGTCTCCGAAAATGCACAAAAAATTGCAGGGAAATGAAACATTTTTGTATTAAGTCAGACTCATTCGCAAGAGATTTGTTTTAAAACATTAAGAGCTTCTCCACTCACTTTTGACTTGTACATCAAGTAAAGTTTGAAGTGCTGACTGACATGAAGTTTTGTCGGAAATGGGTCGAACTGTGTGTATTACCGTCATTGCATGCGATCTCTACAGAAAAGTAGTCAACTTTAGG
The DNA here is from genome assembly GCA_034696625.1 of Isotomurus palustris. Classification (NCBI taxonomy): domain Eukaryota; kingdom Metazoa; phylum Arthropoda; class Collembola; order Entomobryomorpha; family Isotomidae; genus Isotomurus; species Isotomurus palustris. The sequence continues at coordinate 8,657 of JAQGAD010000639.1, read as the reverse complement.
TCTGTTTTTTATATCAGTCTACGTCCAACATCGAAGAGAACCTATAAGACTTTATGTACGTAGCCTTGATGGATACTAGAGGAAGAACGATCTATCAAATCCAGACATACTAGTGACAGAGTCGATGCAACTTTTTCAGTCTCTCATACATACATACGTAATATTCAACCCATAACAATATAATATATTATAGTCTGGGGTTAAAGGGAAGATTCGCCAGCTGAAGTGAACCCTTCTTGTCTTCGAAGCCTTCAGAGTTTGGCAATTCATTCGATCAAAACGAAATAAGAATGGAAATCAATTCATCGCGCAACTGAGAAAAGCGTCATCAGACATTGTTCGGAATTGTAGCGGAGGAAGAATGGATTAATAATAAGGCTACACATGTCTCTCTCCTGAGTCTAAAAGTTCTCTCTGCTCACACGAAATGTCTATTTGTGCCTTTCAGATCCTCACTGACTGTGAGTTTCGTTCAGTTCTGCATGCATACTTGTGTATGTGTGTATATATTGCACATACTGCGGACTATTGGTGACTGCTGCACACCCTATTTGTCAATTGTCCATAAAACACATGGTCCTAATGAAATTGCAGGGTGATCATGATAGAAGAATAATCAGGGGGAGACTCGGAGGGGGGACTTGGTTTTTTACTCGTCCTTATACTTCCACTAAGTTGTTTCGTGCTTTGAGCTATCCTTCACTTTGATGGGGAGGTGAATTAAGCTACTCATGAATTTCACAGATGGGAAACAACACTGGATGACAGAGGGGACTGTGACTGAAGATAAATCTCTTATGTTTATAATGTATTCTTGGGGTGAAATTGGGAATTCGCTTTGGCTCCTCGTTATACTTCCAAAGGGAAAAGTTGCATGGTGAGTTTCCTACATCTTTTTGTGCACAAGCACATTTCATTCACCATTTCAGCGAGTTTTGTCCTTCTTTCTAAGGCCTAAGTACCCCATTGCGAAGGGTGCAAGCAAAAGACATTTTGGATTTTGTATTTGAAGGACAACTTTTTCACAATGGGAATCAGCGAGGAAAGTAAATGGGAACGGGAAGTAAGAGAAGGGTGGTAGATTGGATTGTAGACTTGACAATAGAGTTTGCTTCTCAACTACAAGCTACCACAGCCACTACCAGCAGCAGCAGCAGTTGTATGCTGTAACAGAGGAACATTACCATTTCACCATTACCAACTTCTGGTGCACACACAGAGACCATAGACGTGGTAAAGCAGAAATGTACCGAGTACACAGATAGACCATTAACAAGAGTTTTTGCCAAGAGCATTTTTACTTTTCCTCACACATGAAAGAATTCTTGGAGTGTGAATGAATATACACGGACACAGGGAGTAGAGAGAGTGAGAGAGAGGTAAGTCTCTCTGAGAGATGAATAAATAGGATAAGAGATGACAAAGACGAAGAATATGAGGGCATAGAACAGAGGAAGACGTAAAAAGACCCGACATTGAATTATAAACTTTTGAGAGTTGGGCAGGGCAGGGTACATACTATAATGCAACATATATTGTGTATGGAGAGACATCACTCACATTTACCAGTTTACAAGAACAAGTCCAAGAAGACATGTCAGTTGAGTAGGAAGACTTGATGTTTGAAAGGAAGGAGTCTCTCTCGGTGTATTTGTATTATTCTGTGACTTGTGAAGTGAAAAGTCAGGGAGTGAGAAACTCTTAAATCTCCTTTAAATAAAGTATAATGCGATAATAACGTGAAGAATGATACTTTTCCCTTCTCCCCGAGTGGAGAGAGAAGGGAAATGGTCGGGATGTGTGATGCGATTATCCCTGAGACTTCAAACGGAATGGAATTCGAAATGATTCTAATGACGATACTGTCGTCTTCTCAAGTATGCAGGAATGAGTTAAGTACCTGCCTCCGTAACAATTGAAATTCATCATTGTACAAAAAGTAGCATTTTAGCAGCAACAGCAATGCAAACGACAACTCGCACTACTCTTACTTCTCTACGCTCACAACATTACTCACTAATACCTGAACCTGACTGACTACAATTGTGTTGTAATAACATAAGAGAACAAAAAATGAACGGAAGAAGGGACAAGTAGAGTTGACTTTTGCATGGAACTATGGAAGAATATATACGCAAACTAAGGATGATTATTATTCACAAACGAAGAGAGGAGGGTTGAAGGTTATTATTACGAATGATTTTGATGATGATCATTACTATCAGTCCACTGTTGGAGTATATATATTTAGTTCACCAATTTCACCATCATCCTGCCTTCTAGCTTTCGGAAGCGTGTGAATGATGATAACTCCTGGTTTAAATGTACATACAACGGTCATCAGTCTTCTGCTTGTTCTTACACAACAACTTTGTGTCATGAATCAATGAATTTATGCACGGGTGCATGTGGTACATCTCCCGACTTCTCCTCTCTCCTTCCACCAACGATGCTTTTCTACAACTTCGTAATATGTGAGTGTGTAATAATAAGGGTACTTGCGAAGTGGTTCCGGAGAGGGTTTACTCGCTGCGAACTACTGAGAAGTGCGTCACAATGCGCCATACGGGCGTGTGTATGTGATGACTTGGAGAGTTGAGAAGTAAAGTTGTTGGAGAGATTTAGTCAGTAGAGACAATCAAACTTGGAACCATCTGCCTAAAGAAGCTGAGGATGAGGTTGATGCTTCTCCAACTCCAGTGCCAACAAACCACTTCCTGTACGCTGCCGGAGATGACGATGAGTCCATAGCCATGGGAGAGTCATTCCCAGTCGACATAGGGACATCGCATGAAATCAGCATATTTCCCAGTTGACACTCTTGAATGACCATCATGGAACCAACATTGTAGGCTGAGGGATGCGGTGGCCCCGACGATGAGTAATTGTTCGTGAAAGATACAGATGGGCTACCCCCGCTTTGATTATTGCCACGACTTCGACTACTTTTTCCAGAAGAGCTCTTCATCTTTCCTCCGTAAGATTTACTCCCGGGTGACCCGTGATCACTGCCAGTCGTAGGACAGCAACAGCAGTAACAACCTGCAAGAGACAAACAAAAACCACGAGGAATTAGAAATTAGATATCGATAAGTAACTTGACTGGCACAAGATATATTGCTTCCATGTGAAGATTTATTCGAGAAAGAAATCGCTCCGTCGCTCTCTCTCTCTCTTCTTGAAAGGAAATTACAATTCGTAATGAATGACTTGTCTCGCGTTCTTTCGTACTTCTAATTTAAATTACTAATGAGGGTCATTTAAAACATTTCTCTGAAAACTCTCGCATTGCATTTTATGCGTATACATCAAAATTTTATGCCACCATTTGGAGCCCCAGCCTACTTTCTTTCTCTTTTGTGTGAAGAGCCAAATAGCTGTACAACTTTTGTACAATACTTTGTTTTAAGAAAAGTTTGCGGGGTGGAATTATAGCATCAGCGTGTGCATTACTTTTGTCCAAAGTAAACAGACAATACGGGAAGAAAGGCTTATTTAATATTACATGAAGCAATCGTGTTGTGTCACAAGCAGTCCTTTTCTTCATCCATACCCTTTACGTGTACTCTGCGTCCTCCACACTTTGTCTTTGCCAAAGAAGTGTCGCGTTTGTTTTTTCAATCTTCACAAGCGGATTTCCTGACTTATTACTTACCAACTTAAGGCAAGAACCAAACCTACCAGTACCATATCATCATAGCCATCGTTGTACACAAACCGTTTCTGAGTTCAACTTAAACGAGATGGGAATCTCATCGCATACAGAAACAATATAACAAGTACCCAAGAAAGATATACAACTAAAACTACAACACACCTTAAACCATTGGAAGATTTGAACATCCTTTATCTATGAAACGGCTGATTAGGAAGATGAGCAAACACATTAAAGCACAAGGATGTGCTGTATGGATGTGACACAGCGGAAAGTACGCAAAGCAGCGTATTTGGCATAAAAATCGAGGCAGGCCGTCGCGTTCTTCACACTTTAAATGCATAGTGGAGGAAAGAACGCAGAGATTTTAAACCGAGAAGACAGTTTTTCATCCCAATGGATGTATTGGATTAGGAAGCACAAGTCTCTCACGAAATGGTAGTCACACAGCCATCCAATTCTTCGCCCGATATTCCCGATTTTGTTCATGAATGCTGTGCCTCTCATTATCCTTCCTTCCCGAGTACACATCTTTTTAAACTTCCTTTTAACTCTTCGGAAGTTTTGATCCTTTTCAAACGACAGCAATGATGAATTGTATACATACAAAGTTACGAGTAGAAAAAACTCCTATGGCTTCAACACAGCCTATTCATCCTTTTCTAATCTGTTTATGAAAATATCAACTTATACGAGAGAGATGTTCCATCAAACGCTCACTAATATTTTAGTCTATAAAACTTCCCTTGAGTTATTGTGCTGCTCTTATGAGAAAAGGATGACTTGGAAAATCCGAATACTAAAGATGCAATCTCAAAGCTCAACTGTTTAGACACATACAGAAGTCCCAAACATATGCCGATAGACATTTACATTTCTCATTTGCATGCTGAAGAATCTGTGCAGCTTGTAAGATGGATGTATCATACGGAGAGATGTATTGAGTCGTCCACTCCTCTGATCGCTCTGTCTAGCGAAAGCTACGATTGGTATGAGTCTCAAGAATAAGGTAGAATAAGAACACCTAGGATTCTAGAGATTCTAGACGTTCTCCAATAACACAAAATTTGCGAAGCACAATAAATGGAAGCGCTTCTGTCTGACACAATAACTAAGCCCATCTTATAATTCCTCACTACAATTGCATAAACTAAAACCTGCTTACACTGTACGTTTGTTGTTCTTGAGAAAATAATCCCTTCCCAATACGAGTCTAATGCATTCATATCCGCATATTGCAGTATTTCATTTGGCGTCAAAGTCGAGGAGCCCATTTACCTCAAGGCACCTACACTTTCTTGTTAGGAACGATTTAGTTGGAACTTGGAACTCAATTCTGTTCTTAGAGCACAAACCGTTTTGAGAAAGATAGGTAGTTACCTAGAGTGTAGAAAGCTAGGAGAACTATAAAGAATCTTGTATGGAAGAAGTGAGTATGGTAAAAATATCAGTTGTAGCAGATAGCATAGACGCAAAAGCAGTTATAGACTGATGGAAAAAGTTTTTCATGTTTTGAAGCTCATAGAGCCTTAAATATGGGTTGGTGTAGAGCGTAACTATAACTCTGAAATATCTAGAAGTTAGAAGTGTAGCGACATAACATTTTGAAAGCAGGAAAAAGGAGCTGAGCAGATCGATGCACGTGTAGCAGCAGCAGAGGAGCTAGAAGAGGAGCCCCTCTAGATTCTAGATACATTTTATACTTTTACAGTCTTCTAGCTTGTGCACTGAGCCAGTGAATACTTTATGCAATAGTTAGTTATGTAGGAGTAAGCAGCTTCGTTGTCGGTACCAGTCCGCTTGCATCCTTACTAATGAAAGTATTTGATTAACAACCCAGACTTGATTGGCATTTCGCCCCTCGAAACTAATACTTTTCAGTTGCGTCATCCCAAAGGTCTGCATGATGTCTCGACTTGATGTTACACTTCTCGTGCCCTCCTCACACGCATAATAAATATATATGACTGATAACCATGTGTGTAACTACACACTAACTAAGGAGGTTATAGCTGAGCTTATCTACAGCTCAAGATACTCAACACAGTCATATTATGTGTATCGTGCACCCAATCCAACTAGCAGAAGATAACTATCGACCCGAGTTTTGAGATGAGAAAAGTCCATAAAATGTTTGAAATAAAACCTCTGGAAACTTTGTGTGTGTATATTCAAATAGCGAACCTCCAAAACTGACGAGTGCTGCATGAAAGCATCTTAAGCTTAATCTCGCAGGATGAAGGGGGACTCCCAAGCCTCAAGTTAAAATTCACTTTCCCAATGAGGTAATTTAATTGTACCCAAGTGAATTTGCCAGAATATTAAACTACTTTTTGGGACTTGTTCTCTCTAAAGAAATCACCTTTGCATACCAACTTCGTGTAGGTCGAAGGAATCTACTTGAGATGACTTGGATACACATCGCATTAAATCCGTAAATGCCTTACGAGAAAAGTTGTTCATTTGTCAGCGCATTGAATGACAACTTGGACGAATAAATCGAGAACAAAAACAAAGGTAGGTGAGAAGTGAATAAAACAAAAATTTTCTTTTGTTAAGTTGGTTTTTGTTGTGGAGAGTTTTTGCTTGGAAGTGGATGAGAGTCTGTCTTCCCTTCTCGTCATCCTTTGGCATCAGAATCCACCACCACCACTATTCCACCTTCTCGTTGTGTTCTTCACCTGCTCGTCGAAGTATGCAGAGAGGGTAGAGAGACGAAAGAACGAGGCAGGCAGTGGGAACTTCTTAAGTTCCTTACAACCCAACTTCTTATAACCTAACATTATTGTGTGTGTGTGTGCGTCTTGAAGACTTTTGCCTGGACTAATCTTAACTTTTTACTCGTACACATGCATGCACACTCCATCCTGGCTCGTCTATTCCTATCGCCATCGCCATCATCATTATGATGAGTCCGTCGGTGGATGTCCGAAGAATATAAATTCCTCCTTTTATTCATTCCATCTACTGAAGGAGATGTTGTTTTTCGGTCTCAAATTAAATTTTAAGCCGTCTCATTTTCGTCTGTTCGATGTAGAATGTAGAAAGGCTCAAAAGCACTTCCAAAATCTCGACCAAATTTCCCTTGTCTTTGTGTACTGAAAGCAATCTACAGTTCTGCAGGCTAAAAGAATCCTTGTTGGTGTTCTGCAAGCTTAGTTTCAACTCCCAACTTGAATGGGCAAGAGACGTTAAAAATTCCCTTGTAGGTAGTAGGTACTCATCTTCGCATGCATGTATATTATATAATGTGTACATGATTCAATTGAACAAAACGAGTATTTCCAGTGAGTTCAATGCTTGCCTATATAGTCAGGGAAGGAATACAAAACTGCAGAAATAGAAGTAGAAGTTGTAGAGAAGAGCTGCTGCAGAATAGCAGAATTCTGTAAACTCGTATTTAAATTCCTTCGTTCGTGATGATGAGAGAGACGGAGGGAAGAAGAAGAGTTCTCAAGTCCAACTTGGCCCTGTTTGTTTTCCAACTTCCTTTTTAACATAAAATCCCTTTCCGTTTCTTCGCACGACACGTAAGACCAACTTATACTTTTCCATCAGAGTGCATACAAACTACAAACTCTAAATCTTTCTCTCAACAATGGATTCCCATCTTCCCTGAGAGAATAATGAGAAGGGAGTACTCAAAGCTCAAATGTGTTATTCAAATCAACGTAATTTAAAGCAAGTCCTTGTGCATTCGCATCTTCCATGGATGGAGTATTCAATGAAAAAACCAGACCACATGCATCTACACGTTCAGAGTTCTCACAGAATATCGAATTTATTGGGAGAAATCGCCTCATCATACTCCCCTGCAAATCCAAAATTATTCTGATTGTCTATTTTTCCAAGGCTTCCATCTTTACGAGTCACTGGAGGTACAATAATTGCCTCACTTTGGAAGAAATCGCATGTTGCTCAATTACCTACTTTGCAATTTGAATCCAGTCGACTATGGAATTTAACTTTGTTAAGGCGTGTAAGAATAGTAAGTACGCAAATCAGTTTAAATGGACGACTTTAAAACATGTGGAATACGTCCAGCGTGTGCGTCGAATTCCGTTGAAGTGGAACTATAAAGTATCTTTCTTTTGTTACACATATTATATTTTTTAGCTGCTCGGAATGGTGAAATATGGTTTAAGATAACTCGATATGAAAGTGAAATAAATGGAGTAAGAAGTGTGATGACAGCTCACACAGTTTAGATAAGACAGCATGCTAATGTTCTATTGTAATCGGAGTGTGGATCGCAAGAAGTAATTCTTGCGAAAAGTCATCTGGAGGAAGTACCTACGGACATTGGAACTTCCTCTCACCTTTAATTCTGTTCCACTTCGTATCCTTCGCATCAGCTGCACAGACCCAGTCTATCTTTTTCCCTTTCAAACCTTTCAACCTGATTTTTACAGATATGCGATTTCCACTGAACCAATCCATTATGTATGTATATTCCAGGTTGAAGGTTCTCTCTGCTCAGTTTCTCATGTACAGATATACTTTTATGAAGGATATCTTCCATCAATATCGTCATGTCTGATGAAGACCGATATTATTTTGGAGAACCACAAGAATCATAAAAATAAATTGTGAAAGATGTTTCTAACTACGTGGAAAATGTGGAGGAATGACGAGAGAGAAAAATAAGAATCGAATTTGGGAGCAATTGAATCTCGGTAGGTAATTCGTATCAGGTGCAATCACAAGTTGGGATAAGTACACGTTACACAATAGCAACAAGTTAGATGTACCTGTAATTTCTAGAGAAATTGAGAGTGGGATGAAAACCTTAGTTATTACAGAGATTTAACATCAAAGCCTGTGCATTCCTAAATGACTAATAATTCTAGGATGTCTGGTAAAAATTCCTTTTGTGTTATGTAACCTTTGAGTTTAGTCTACTATTACTTAGAAGGTTGGAGGGCTACAATAAAAATCGCCCCACATAACTCGAGTGATTCTAATACGTGATTATTCTGACTTATTATTTATTTTATTAGTA
>JAQGAD010000638.1:0-32100 GCA_034696625.1 Isotomurus palustris | reverse complement strand
TATGGTTACATTTCTGTTCTTGATTTTTTAAAAGGTGTCGCTCATAATTTGTAATCGCTGATTGTATCAACTTCTTCAATTGAGTTGCTTTAGTGCCTAATTGATACGTTTCATTATGCATCTGTTGACTTATTACCCGATGACTTGTTAAATAGAACACATATTTTTTATAAAATATGTTGATATCAAACTAATGGCAATAAAGCAATATCGTTTGCCTTGAAATTGTGAATTGTTGTGTCTCCATTTGTGTGTTTAATTGTGGCTGCACGAAACATTGTGATTTACTATGCATTCCCTTACTAACAATTCCTCTTTACTAACCATTACCTCACTAACAATTCCTCTTTACTAACCATTACCTTGCTAACAATTCCTCTTTACTAACCATTCCTTTACTAAATATTCCTTACTAACTATTCCTTTACTAACAATTCCTTTACTATCCATTCCGCAAATCTGATTTAATAATGCAGTTGGAAAGTGAACCTGGGAGTTAATGTGAGTACATATCCTTGAATATAAACCAGAAAGTTGCTGCTGCTCACTTCACTTCTAAGTGTCCATCGTGTGAAGAAGTTTCTCGTTTCTTGCAAAAAATTCGCAATAAAGAATTCTACAAATCAATTGAATTGCAAATTACGCATTTAGCTATTATGAATCAGCCTCGTGTTGTAATAATTGTATTAGTTGCATACATCTGCAGTGCAACTCTAGTTGAAGGTAATGGTTAAGAATTTGTATGAAATCTAATTTGTCGAATAAGTCTTACTCCCGACGTCTATATTTCACAGGTGGGCTGACTAAGTGCTCACAACCGTGTTCCAGATCTATGCCTTGCTGTGTTGGAATCGAAGGGATTCTAGAAGTTTGCAGCTCCAAAGCAGGTTTAGGAGATCAGTGCGGTGGACACTGTCACTGTAAAACTGGCCTGAGTTGCAGCACTTCCGGTTTTTGTGTAAGATCCTCAAATGTGGCCATCAAGTTCTATTTATCTATGTTTGTGTTTTAAGTTAGGAAAAAAGGTGATTACTTAACAGGTTGAGACCACCCAAGAGAGTATAACTACTACAAAGGCTACTCCTATACGCCACCCATGGCTTTGCTATTTCACTGTGTGCCATTAACTACTGTTCTCCAGGTTGACTTTTGCAATGTTAAGTCATCCAATGCTTATTAAGTAAAGAGGAGAAAAACAAATGTATAGTTCTCCATTAATAAAAAGGCGGAATTTCAGCTTGGCTAAAATCTAAAGAAATGTAATGTGAACGAAATGATTTAAATTAATATACTCCTTTGTTGCATCTCAATTAATAGAGTTAGGTATATTTTACTTAGGCTGCCTTAAAGGACTAATATGGTGATATAAGTTTCAGCATGAGAATAATTAATTCCTCAAAGAACATGCTCATCGAAAATCATCGAGAATAAGTACGAAGATCTTATTCTCAAACGAAGTATACTTTCGAGTTGCTCACTATTTCAATTCTTTCAGCATATGCGATGTATATATCACAATATATTTGAATAGGCAATGCATATATCTACGACAGTGTACAACAAGTCGAAGAAGTGCCAATTTTCAGAAAGTAATATATGACGTTGTCTCAAGCAGTGAGCCGAACAACGACAGACCAAGGAAAGGAGCTAATGCCAGTTTGGAAAACGCCGGATCCTTGAAGAGCCTTCTCATCCAATTCACAGCGAAAAGGTTTGGAGTGTAGACATCATTTCATAATTTTAACAAAAACACTTTTGTTTTAAGAAGAATTTAGAATCTCAATCTACAATAACAGTTAAGACAATTAATACATACTTTAATTAAATGTCTCTCTAAATGTCATTTCACTGCAGCAGAAGTCAATGAGGGAGAAGGCAGGTTAGTGAAGTAAAATACTAGTATTCGAGATGGTCGTATATCTAGCGCCATTTCAACTTGTTACCTATTCACCATTATTCTTCATATGTGCTATTTTGAAACGACCAATTTTTCTTGTCGTTCGCAGTCTTCTTACACAGACATAAGGACAAAGTAGGTGCAACAGGCGTTTCAAGTTTAATAGGACACACTAATGTACGTGATTTGATGTCCAAAAATAAACTAGACGAAATCAGAGTAATGTTATACAACTATGACTTTGACGTGTTTGCTGTCACAGTATCAAAGATAGCGAAATTAATATCCAAGGTTATGATAAGAGTTGAATGGATAGGGAAAATATAAAAACTATAATAGTCGAGGTGGAGGCGTGATAATCTATATCGAAAAATAATTCAGTGTGCAGCTATTAAAATGCCCATTCACGAACTCGCAGAAAGTGCAAGCTATTAAAATAAAAGTCAGTTAGAAATTTATGAAACCAGTAATAATAATAGCAACATACAGAGTGTTCACTACACCAATCAAATTCTATAATGAATTTACTCAGGAAATTAGCAGCGATGCAGATAAAGAAACTAATATTATGGGTGACCTAAATATCCATCAATTAAACCTTAATAATCAACTGAAGAATGTTCTAGGTATAACATATACCGAAAAAATTATTAAAGAACCTACCAGAGTTACCGAAAACGGATCAAATCAATTATAAATCTTATAATCGTTAATAAACCTGAAAATTATGAGAAATGTGGAGTCATTCACGTCATTAAGTAGTCGCTCTCCGATCATGAATTAATATATGCAGTTAGCAAAGTATCTAATAATATACGTAAAACCTACGAAACTAGAACTGTTCGAAACTTCCAGCATATCAGTCATTCAAGAACATTACGCTCTTCCTTCAACCGCAAAATTGAATAACTTAGTTTTAGGATTTAAATACAATCAAATTAAGACTATTCTAATACATCACATTTTGTTGTTCATTTCATATATTTTTGCGATGTAAGTATTAATACCAAAGTTCACTGTAAGGTAAATTCATGAATTATTCTGTTTACTAATGGATTGAACCTTTCTTACTTTATACGATAAGACCAAAGTAGGTTAGACAATGTTTGGTTTACCCACCATGCTTTCCACAATCCGAGTCTAATCTACCTTAAATAGCAAATACTACGCAAAATTAAAGACTCCTTATGTATTACTGATTAAACAGGAGGTTTTATTACAGAATCGTCAACCTACAAATTATTCACATTTTGATTAAAGAAAAACACAGAAAAATTACCCTCAATTGAGGTTTAGAATTTAACCTTTATAATCATACTGCAAACGAAAGGCCAAACGATATGCTTAAGGAATTTGTACGGGCTCCAGAAAACAGGTGTATTTGCTCAATAATTTTGTACTTCACCCACTTAAATCAAGGTGGGTTTGATCGCTCAGTAGCTCAAACTTTCGCAGCACAATCCCTATTCATACAAGCTTGAGTTTCATTAAGCTTCTTCATCACCTACAAATTAAGTACGTAAAAATCAAGTTCGTTTTTGAAGATTACTTTACGCACGGAGGCATATGTTGATAATTCAAGACTACAGTTGCTTACGGAGTGTTCAGGTGTAAAATTTTGGACAATATGCAATATGAAATAAGCAGCTTATAATATACTAAGAGACTGGTGAACATTGACGCTCCATGAACTCAATGCTCCAAAATTGTTGCATCATTCAAATCCAAAAGTTTGTTAACCCAAATATGCGTGGTTAGACATTAAAAATAATAATAAATCTTATGTTGTCAGACAAGTCAGACTGATTCAACAAAATTTATTCTGTTGGTTTTCAACCAGGTACAACAGAAAGATGCCTGAGTGTGTACATGTAGGGGTTTTTGTATTTTACATTTGACGAAGGCGAAATATTAATCTGTAAATTACTATTCTTTTAAACAAGTGCTGTTCACAAAATATATTCAAACTTCTTAAATCATACAACTTTTTGTCTGACAGACAGAAAAACTTTCCTTACACCTTTAAAAATATCGCATCTAGTTCTGATTGAGGATAAGCAATCATAAGATTGATAATCTGATCCAGCATGGAACTGAAAATACCAGTTAACGTTGACCTGTCGATCAGGTAGAGTTTCATTCCGAACATTCCAGCATTGCAGTAATATGGTCGCAGTGTCTTGTACTTCCTCATCAAATGTCGATTATGTGGATTTGTTCCTCTCTTCCAATTTCTAAGGCTGTTGGAGGAAGCATCGTACAATTTATTAATGTTAGGAAAGACAAGGTTAACTACAAGGATGACAACCAACGAGCCGCATCCACTGGTTATCCAGATGACAGGCAAAAGGTAGTTATTCAGTTTAAGGGTGATGAACAGAGCAAATACCCCAAGAAACTTCAACGCCTCGATGACTGGAAAGCAAATGGTATCCAGTATCGATATATTTACGTAATCATTGATGAGCTGTCCTTTTGTGTACCTAAACACACAATAAATAAAAATGATGTAGTATTTCGAAATACTTATGATCTGATAAAACAGGTTATTCCAATTACTCTAAGATTTGGTATCTAAAATCTCGAGGCAATTTCCCCTTTTTAAAGAGGTTATCCATAGGTGTAAGCGCCTTGATCAGGATTTGCAAAGGTATTACACCCAATATGATTCCTATTTGAAAAATCCTTACGACTTGAGCAGTAACAATTACGTACAGTATGAAGCTGTAGCATACTACTGCTATTCGTGCTTTGAAAGTGCTCATGAGTTGCCTTCCTAGGAGATCGTAGCACAGCCATTTGATTGGATTCAAATCAATAAATGAACCGATTAATCCTGCGGCAAATGGTAACCACAGACTCCAGGTACAAAAGTAGATCATTCCAACTCCTAGCAGGTCCCAAGATCCGTCATCAGTTTTGCAGATGTCCTTTGCTTCTTCAATCCATCCCTTTATGCCCCACGGGTACCGTTTATTTGGAGGTTTGAAATTTCGCTTACCCCCACGCAAACCCCGATAATGTTGAAGTGTCTCATTCGAACACATGACGGCATCTTGGCCCATGATTACAGATACACCAAACGCCATAAATCCACCAACTGCTGGCACCACTGCGAGAAAGTAGATGAGGTAGTATGTCGCAGTGAACTCGGGATGAGGCTGCAAGTACCGAAAAACTGTCACCAGCAGCGTTGCAACCAGAAGACCCAATAGGCACAGTATACTAAAATAGAAGAATTTCAGGTCCCGCAAATTTCGATTGTATTTATATTTGTGATGTTTCTCCTGCCACTCTATTGGAAACTTTCCAAGCCAACTGTTCCAATTCGCTTGGAATTTCATGCAGAGTAACATCAATTCTGAAGACATTTTTAAACAAGGGTGACCAGTTTGTCAAGTTCTTTCCTACTGCGAGAGGTATCAAATTTTATTCTTAGTTGATGAAGTACGGTGATACGGTGAAACAAAACGATGAAACTTAATTAGATTTACCTAGAAAAGCAATTTATACAAGAGCTATCCTTTATTGGTTACTTCAAAAAGAAATTAAGACTGATGAATTATGCACCTTAAAAGAAATTCAGGAGTATCACGACGTTTCAGTCAGTTTAGAGAATTTATTTTCCTACTTTGTAAGGTTTTTCATTATAAATCGTAATATTTTCCTTTGGTTATGCATGAGAAGTTTTGGGCTGGGAGGGACAGTCGTGTCCTCGTTTATTTGCGAACATATTTCTGTGGAGATGAGGTAGTTATTAGTCAATTTATTATCTAGCTTTAAGAATTATTGCGGAGTGTATGGAACGCTATAATGGAAGTCTAACCCCATTGCTTAAAAGGTATTCCACTAATATGATTTCATTAGCTTCCGAAAATGGTCCGTTTGCTTAACTATCGCGTAAAGAACAAATGATTTTTTCTATTGTGAGTAGAGGGGATAGGGAAATGAGGATAGAAGGTTATTCTCTGGTTAGGTGACCCGATCTGGTTATCTCATGGACGCTTCTACAATAAGCTTCTTCTTGGAAGTTTCACTTGCCTGCGTCTTACTTCTTTGCCAACGAGCTTTAGCTGTCTATGAAATATTTATTAAACACGTGAGACCAAGAACACGTGAATAATGTCAAATGTTCGAGTTGCTGTTTTTGCTGGATTTTTTAATTCATTCTAACTTGAATGGGATGAGTGAGGTTTTCTTATTTTATTTTGCACTGTCAAATTAATTTAATGGTATATTTTGAAATACAAAAGAAGAAGAAAGCTTCAGACATGAGCAAAGTATACCGACTCTTTCAATTAAATAAATATTTCTTCTCTACGATATTTGCTGCAGATACCTACTTAATTATTTTAAATAAAAACAGCATTCACTGAATCAATTTCATTACAACCAATCAAATGCAACTGGTAGCTCCCAGTTTAAGGATAGAGGGTTGTTTAGTTATTGACATTTTATGACATTTATCATTCGAACCACACAGCATTTTTAGACATTAGATACATTTGGTATCTTTATTTTGCCAGTATGAATTTAGTTTAGAAATAGTTATGTAGGAATTAAAATGTCTTCAGAGTTGATGATAAATTGCACAAGACTCCAAACAAGACGGAACAATTGGCTTGAATCTTTTCCAATTGAGTGGCAGGATGCGATTTAATGACAAAGAGAGGTTTTTATTTCAAGTCACAAGAGGAAACAAAAACGAACAATAATTACTAAGAATTTGAACCAAGCCGTTTTTGAAGTAGCGTCAAATTGTAAACAATTACAAGTACAATATTGATATTGTATTTGTAGAAGCAACCATTAGAACTGTTGTTTCACCTTCTAAGTATGGGTTATCAAAACTTCATATTCTGCACTCGACTTGCCATTTTTGTAGTCCACACGGAATTTTCGTACCAATGGGGAATGAATTGTTACCAAATCTGGATTGGCACAAGTCGCCAGGAAGAATATTCCCCACGCAATCACTCATTCTGATCCCTATTCGAAATTAATTGCTTATAAGAAACAAACAGATATTTACTTAATTGTCTACTGTTAATTAATTAATTATTCTTAATTGTTTTATCATAGTTTATTTGGTGACGCCTTACATTTGAATGGCAAACAACACATTACCCTCTGAGAAGGCCAAGTGCATGCATCTGAATTTATGTTTCCTGGGACGTATAAGGCTCTGTAGTCCCCACAGGTTGTCACTCCACGGACAAACATCCCTGCGCAATAACTCCATCTGCAACCTTCATTTAAATAAGGAGTATTGCATTCATATTTCTTTCTAAATTGCTGTGCCAGACTTTAATGTGTCCTTTCTTATGGAATCGAATAGAATCTTACTGTGAAAAAAGTGATCAAATCCCGGCTCTCCGTAAACAGGTAAGTTATACACCTGGGAGCCTTGTCTGAGGGATGAGTTCCCAATAGAGATTTCTGTCGTCTGCAAGCGCCACTTTTGTGTTATAAATTTTATAAGAATTTTGTTTAGCTTTTCAATTGTTGTTTTTTACCTCAGCACGAGCAACACGGTGTGTCTGAGTATTTTCAAACATATTTCTGAAAACAAGATGCAGCAGAGAAGAATATTTTACTTGCACTTATGAGTTTACGTGAAGTGGTAACAAATCTGGGGACTAACTGTGGATCACTCAAGATCAGCAAGCCTGCGGTAATTAAAGCTGTGGCTCCAGCTGCAACCTGACTCATCTCTACTTCTACGTTCTACTTTGGACGTTGGACTAAAATGAAAATAACAATCGGGTGATGTGAATATTGTTGCCCTTAGTTAGCTTCCTTTATTTTAATTTTTAGCATCCTTTTAAAAGAAATATTTTAGCACTACTTACTTTACTTGAGAATCAAGAGATCGAATGATCCTTGAAGTCAATACCCTAAGAAGAATTGGGAAATTATAATTAATCTTTTGAGTTTAAGTAAGCACAAACTGAATCAAGTTAAAATACACTGTCCTTGTTGTTTGTACAAAAACGCGTATGCTTGCATTCTTTGTCGGCTATCTTAAGAAGAAATGATAGTTTAATGCACTAGTAACTAAATCCAAATCACTTGTTTTGCCGAGTTGATGCTTGGTTTTATTTTAATGTAGATTAGGGCGCAGTATATCATGAGGAACTTTTCTATTGGCACAACAAAAAGTTTGAATTTGATGCTGCATGGCTGCTGCATGAAATTGTTGTGCATATATTGTAATATTCCAATCTAGAGTTTTCCATCTTCAAATGGAACTTTAAAACTCAGTTTCAATTACAAGTTGTTTGATTGCTTACAATTATCTCTTGTTGTGAGCTTCGTGGAAGTTTTCAAAATATACTTACAAACCAAAGCATAAAACCATTGGAGACAGTGTCAGATATATTACAAGTTTAATTATATTTCAATTAGGTCATTTTCCATTGTAGCTACAAAAAACCGGATAAAGCAGTATATACTTTGTTTCGATTTGATTAAAATAAATGCATGTTTTTTAATGAATGAGTGCATTGTTTTATTAATGAACGTAGGGTTGGACTTATCGATTTCCCATTACATTTATTTTATCTGACTGTCATCTCATCTGGATTATATTGGGTTCGATACAATGATTAGTTTTGTTATCTATATTTTGATTTGGCTAGTACATGACAGCTTTCCAGTATTTGTTCATTGATACATAAAGTAAGCTAGTTATTGATAGATTCACATGCAGCTGCGTGCACCTTCTCTTGATTCTGTTAGATGTGTTACAAGTTGAATTATTACATACATTGAAATTAGCAAACGATTTCTCCACTTTGTACAGCCTTGTGAGTTTGCAATGCACAAATGGACTTAATACAGAATCAAAGTTATTTCGTCCATACGGAGTTCTCTTCTTTAATCTTGAACTCCATCCACACACACACACACACACACACACGAAATAAAAAGCTACGAATTTGCTGCAGATTAAGATGTCCAGCATAGGAGAGATGAAGGAATGCTTTCACAACATACAACCTTCGTAGACTTATCGTGAGAATATCAGCATATAGTCCTATAAAAATCAAATGGTCAGCAAACTCCATCGGAATGAATGACGCTATACCTAAACTATATCTTTACTTAGTAAGTAATCATCAACTCCCAAACATAAGCATACTCCGTGTGTTTTGACAGCTGGAGTGCCAAAATAATCCGTTACAAATTTCATACTTCAGGTCTTGTGTAAATAACAAGTAATTTTGAAACAAACAGGGGAGGCTTAGTTAAGGAACTATCTGAGATTCATAAGTTATAACGTTGAAAGTAATTTCTCGTTATTACTTGCACAGTAAAACTATGTGTTATTTTTATTGCAGAGAGGTGAGAGTTTCTTCTTTTGTGTCGGTGGGTCCTGGTGTTTAATTTCATCTCCTCAACGTCATCATGAAGAGAACACCCGTCTGTCGAGGTAAATAAATCTGTAGTCAATGTTTGACAGTGAAACAAGACTATTCTAATTTCGAATTCGGATGATCTTGTCAACTGTGCATCTCCTTCACTTACTGAAGGCACAAAAATGGACGAATTTGTGCATGAAATGTGTTAACTCTAGGTCTCAAATTTACGCTGGCAGGTGGGAGTCAATTAATATCTTCCTTGAATTAAATTTCAAAATTGGTCTACTATTATTCGAATTAAATATGTTATTAATTATTTTAATGTCCAATTTAATGCTTCTTTTGTCTTTTAGTGGATGTCTTGGTACTAATGGTATTTGTTGCCAGATCCAACCAAGAAACTGATTTGTTATTTCTTTTTGGATTCTGGGGATGATGGAACGAATTGAAGAAACATTAACTACTCTCGGTTGTGGTTCTCATGTAAACATGAAACAAACTTCTCTCATGTCCATGAGTACAAATCCTTGTTCGTTAGGTAGACCGATTTCTGGAAGGCGAGAGATGAAAGTGCGTATAATATGCATTTTCCAAACTATTCTTTCTCCACCTAATAATTCATTTGTAGCTACCTGTGTTGTTGTACGTAAGACATTCCACTGAAGCCACTGGTTTAATTGCCATTCAATAAGATTTAAAGTATTAAACATAACAAACACTAACATAACAACCTAAACTCTTTACAGTTGTCAATAGAGCAACACTTTAGAAAGGAAAACTTTTTACAACCTTGGCAACAAATAAGACGACATTCTGTGGCAGCTCTGTTGCTTCTAATAAATTTGGTAACGGAAGGATGGATCTTCAAATCACGAGAAACGATTCAGTGTCGGTCGACACTATCACATAAACGGCTCTAGATAGTTTTCAAATGTTATTGCGGCTAATCAATTACTAAATTATACAGAAGCTGTAAGAAAGCACTTGTTAATACGACGACTTGGTGTTGTTAAGTTTCAGGAACTTCACAGCTATCTGTAGCATAAACTTCCAGAATCCCAAAGGCTTAAAAATTTATTGATAGTTTAATGAGCAATTAGTATTAGAATTAGGTAAATTTCTCTCCCGTATCGAACAAGATTCAGATGATCACTTTGATCACCTCAAAAACCACCCTCATTTTCATTTTAAAGAACTTTTTCAACCCTAGAATCATTTTGCATTATCTTAAATGAAGCTCAAAAATTGAGCATCTTCACTAGTTGTTTTTTCTGGAAGCACATTACGCATACAACGTATGTAGAGTCGAAAGTCTTGACAGTTCCTTCGAAAAGTAGTACAGTCAGAAACAACAAAGCTTTTACTTCCATTGCCTTAACTTGTGATTATTTTATTTCTATACGCAATTAATAACAATGTAACATGTATTCTCTTCATTGGAGTATAGATTGGAATAGCATCTTCCTGCTCTTATTTGGATATACTGCGTGTAAGGAATCTTGGAACGTCAGAATTTTTGCTACCGAATAATAGCAGTGGTCTCAAAACTGTTACTCCTTCAAAGAAAGCTTCATTTGTTTGCAATTTAAGTGGGTAAGGACTGTTTAAAAATTAAAATATGTTACACCTGTTTGTTTACAATCAACGGTTTCTTTAATTGTATTCTGTATTGCAGAAGTATCCTGAATTCCCTGTTAAAGATCCTGAAGATCCCGAAACAATGCCTACTGAAGATGCAGATAATTTTATTCAACCCACACAGATGGCCAAGGCAAAGGTACCAAAGAAAACATAAAAATTGAAATCTAGCTATTCCCGAACTCCAAAATTTACTCTGCCATAAGGGCAACTACGAGGACACTTCCATTTAACAATAAAAATTGTCACAACGCCTCTCTTAGTAATTGAAATATCATCGTCGCTTAGGTACAATTAGATATCAGTTGTAACCTTGTGTTCATTTCAATTGTAAGCCACAACTTTCTTAAATCCTAATTCGTGTTCTTAAAGGTTTCAAAGGCAGATTACACTGGTTATATGGCATCTAATTCAAGTAATGGTAAATGCTTTGAGGAGAGCTCCATCATGAAAACAGCTTTTTAGCTAACTTAGCTACCTTGTAAACTTCACAGCATTCAAATCCCAGTGTTGTCTTTCGACTACATTCATGGCAGTTTTCTACCTATTTATAATCCAAATTAGTTTTTGCATAAACTGTAACAACACGTTGAAGTAAACTATTTTGTTCTTTGTGCGTCTGGTGACATTCGTGGTGTAACTTTCCTAACTTTCTTCCTAATAGGTCATATTATATTACAGTTATGATTTGATTTTATTCCTAAACAGAATGAAAAATTGGATAATTTCTGAATCGTCTGGCATTGAAGTAAGTAATTTGTTTTGGGATGCTTGTCTTTTATCAT
Organism: Isotomurus palustris; assembly: GCA_034696625.1. Classification (NCBI taxonomy): domain Eukaryota; kingdom Metazoa; phylum Arthropoda; class Collembola; order Entomobryomorpha; family Isotomidae; genus Isotomurus; species Isotomurus palustris. The sequence goes on along the minus strand of JAQGAD010000638.1, from coordinate 20,416 downwards.
AAGTAAATTGAAGCAAGTGTGCATAGACTTAATTATAATTCCAAACAAGACCTGGTTATACTCGGGTAACGGTATTGGTTGTATTTGAGCTCATCTTGAATCGCCGAAAGACGGTCATTCAGTTTAAATTCCAATTCTCTTGTTCACGTGAGAGCAAATGATAGTGGGAAACCATTCCCTTGTGGATTTTTGTATCCACGAGTGCATTTCAATGTACAAACAAACTTTGTGAATTGATTTAAAATTACTAATAATCTTCATGGGATTTAAAATCCAGAGATCCCGTCCCTTCCTACCTCATTGATGCTATAAAATGACATCATTTCTGTTTCAGGGAACAAAATATCAGTAGGACTCTGTATTTCATAGCTCAGTGTGAAATCAATTATATGGAATGTTATTCACCGTGCCTAATTTTGAAACCTATGGACGGCCTGATGAAAATGTACATTGACCTACAGGTAATTCCAAAGCTAATAAATCAAAGTAAATCTAAATACAAAACGTAATATCCAATTCTATGCTCACAGGCTGCAGTCAAATTAATTCCAAAACTCATTACTTCACTCTTTCATGCTAATGCAATGGAGTTTACTGTATGGAGTTATGGAGCAAATTCAGACAGATAATTGTTACACACTCGTCGTTTGTGGATTCTATTTATCCACGAGATCATTTCAACTATATTTGATTAAAAGTAATAATCTACATGGGATTTGAAATCCAAAGAGCATCCCTTTTCATCCTACCTAATGCTAATAAATGATATCGTTTCTGTTTTAGGACAACCGACATCGGTGGAACTCGAATATTCGTTTCCTGTACACAATTCATTGCCTAATTAAATAATGTAGACTGTATTATTTTACAATAATAATAATAAGAATAATAAGAATAATAATCGATTAATCAATAAATCTCCATGTGGAGTAGTTACATCTTGATGTATCCTAATAGCGTGGACATGTAGTATTTAAGACTAGACAACACTGCGAAAGAAAGCGTTAACTCAATATCATGATCTCACATTGAATTGCAGTTATTTTAATTTGAATTAGGATATCTTAAGGCGATTCACACTCAGACATTATGAGATGTTTAAGTGTGTGTTTGAAAGATTAAAAGGAAGGTGCTGATTTTCAGGGAGTGGGAAGTTCGTTCCATAAAAAAACAGCAGAATCCGAAAAGGAAGGAATGCCAGAGAAATTTTTAGTCATTAAAGTATGGTATGGATTTAGATACAGACAATAATAAAATAAACACATAGCAAAATACTTGTTGGAATCTTCAGGTAAGAACCATTTGAGATAATGTTGTATTTAGGATAAGACAACAAAGGAGACTGCACTGGCACCTGTCCTGTCGTGTCCTGTCTTGGAAAGGTACCTAATTTCTATGTCATTTTCGAATAACACGGTGTTTAAACCAACCAGAGCTAACCGACGAAGCTTTTTTTGATGTTAGATTGCCGATCTGACTTGTAAAAACATCGTGTTTAAATATATATGAAGTTACTGAATAAAATGAAATATTGAAAATAGAAAAGAACGCAATTAATCACACTGACTTAAACGAGTGAGCTTACCACTGCATAGTAATGCATACTGTGGTTAATGGGTCAGTGGGACAGTGCAATTCAATGTAGGCTATCGATGCAGCAGTGGCGTTGAACTTCAGATGACTCCTCAGAAGAACATGAACTTGGGGCCATCAAGGTTCATTCCTTCATTCATCAGTAGATTGTACTCCTTACGTACTCTTAGCCTGCAGGATCAATTCAAACAAGTGAACATAATTTCCTCTTCCACTTTTCAATCTGTATTAGACTGACTTCATCAAAAGGGATTGACAAGCAGAGTTAAGCAGAGTTGGGGACGTGTAGGGTAAAAATTGAAGCCAATGAGATTACTGATAATCAGATGGCCAGTAACTCAAAATAAACATGTTGTGCTGGAAATGTACGGGCCTGGAAAAATTCTGAAAATACCGAAAACATAAAAATACGCAAACTAGCGGTAACTTTAATTAATAATACTGTTCAATTTCGAAATTGTCAGAATCAAATCTTGTTGATAAAAAAGAATTAAAGATGAAGGTTTGCACGTTTTACGGAATATCAAGAAACATTTCGAGGGACATTTTGCTAAATTTGAAAGCGAAGATGTTTTTATGATGAAATAACGTCACAATACACTTTAAAATATCCAGTGCTTAAAAAGTTTAACATTAATTAATAGCCTGAATGAACCTTCATGATAAAGAAATAAGTTTGTAAGTTTTGAAATAAAGGCCAAAACTTGCCAAAGTCGTCAATATTTGGTAAACAGGACTCTCTTCATTACCCAAATTTCAGAAGCAGAATACGTGTGATTTTAACCATTGGTGGACACTATTGAATTAAATGAACAGCTTAAGTAGGTACCAGCATATTGAGCATATAATGACTTCTTTTGCACGGTTATTCGTGTGTGGATATAAACAGAATCTTTCACATTGCACCGATAAATTCAACTGTAGACTTTTAAATATATTTTTAGATTACTTTTTTTAACTAAAATTAATGGATCTCGTTTGGGTACTAAAAGTATCAGAAATCTGAGTAATTCAACAGGATTCCAGCAGGACTGCGACTGCATATTTCCAGGCCCGAAACGATTCAATTCCACTCATGTAGCCAACAGAAGTTACGTTTAAATGAATCAATATGATATTTGGTTTACACGTAGGATATATGTTTAAGCTAAGGCGTATTCTTAGGGTTATATTCTCAATCATAACTTCACATGCTTCTTCAAAACCACACGAGTTTTGGGCGGCTCAGATTCATTCAAACGAGGTCACATCCTTGTTTACTCTTCAGTTCGCTAATTCCAGCCAAAAGTGGTTGCAGTATTTTGTCGTTAGTGTAATAGTTAATCCTAAAGGACACATAACTTGAGTTAAAGGAACGAAATTGGTATAAACAAGGTTCTGCCGCTCTGAACTACCTCCAGTTCACGAATTGTTCTTCTTTACATAAATAATTACCTACGAACACGTAACAACTAGCTTATTAAATAGTTATTGCAAAATATCTTGATTTGAGTGTGAAGTTCGTTCTTACATTTGTGTAAAGTACACCATACTAGATGAGTATTGTATTGATTGTATACCCTGAGTGAAGTCAGTGATGTCAAATTAAATATGCAAGTGTTGTGTTCATTCAGCCGAAATGCAGCTTGTTGTTGTGATATTGTGACATGAATATAACGCTGACACTGCGAAATCATTCCACTTTAGCTTTCTTCTTTCACAAATTGTTATTATATTGATAACGAATCAATCGTATAATTATCTCAGTCACTGCGGATCCAAATTATTCCTTACAGTGGTAAACAAAAGTGAATTAAGTGCTGTCAGCCGAACCAAAGAGGGAATACATGATCTGAATTCAGGCTTGGGATGTGCAGAAACAAGAATTTTACCTGGGGTATTTGAGAATTGGGACAATAAATTAATTGTTGTTGTGAGTGTGTGATTTCGTTGATAGTTGATATTTCTCTTGGGTTTGGTGACGTGTTGTTGTGCTATGTGTTGATTTAGTAGGCTTTATTTAAAGGTAAGCGAACCAAAGTTTTAGTGATGTTAAATAATATCTTATTAGTTTTGTGCAAAGTTTTATTTTAAGTCGGGTTGTAAAAATGCGTCTGCCCAAGAACTGTACACCTTTGGAAATGATTGGAGACATTTTTGAGAATGCAGATGCAAACTGTCAGTTGTTGGTTGTCAGTATTTGTGAGTGTGAGTTGTGACAGTGTAGTGGTGTAAGTGTGATTATGTAAGGAGTGAAAGCAGAGTGAAAGTGAGATGGTGTGGTGATGTGAAGTGAAGTTGGATATCTTAAACTTAATCTCTGCACTCTTCATATTCATCACCATCCCAAGCACATTAGACCTGCAGTGGAGGCTTTTGTGAATTCCAGCAAAGGCAAGAGACACTCTCCTTACCTGAATACGCACTATCAGTCCAGATTCCTGCCTCGAGACTCTTCTATTTTATTGGGAGCAAAAACTTATGTTCAAATGATTGTGAAAGTGGACGAAGACTAAAATCTTAGGCCCAAAGGTGTAACCAAAGTCTATGCAGTTCTCTTATTTCGTCTTGAATTTTGCAGGCTAGTACGATGGAATTAACGTATGTGAGGAAGAGTGAAGTAATGCAAGAGTGAAGTTGTTTATCTTTTTGTCTACTCACCTGACTTTCTGACAACTTACTCACTCTTCTGTAAGGAATATCTCATTTCACACTAACATACTTGTGACTTGCAAATCCCAACAAAATATGCATCCTGTACATTATCAATGCATACACAACACAATCAATTCTAATACAGTTTTTTAAGTTTAAACCACGGGAATTAAATTACTCAATACTCCCCGTGTCTCAATTATTCTCTATTCTGATAGCTACAGGAGTTATGGTTCGAGGAGCTCCTGTAAGGGGATTTTTCTGTTAGTTTACAAGGTGACCTGGCTACCCTAAGGTCACTCAACTTCAGAGGAAGGTCAGAAGAGGCCACTTGTGAACGTAGCCCTAATATTTCGAGTAAGAAATAAGGAGAAGTTACGGTTACCTACGGTAACGGTTTCAAGATCAAATTGAATGACTCAATCTGCTGCAGTCAACAAATCAATTACTAATTGCCATTAAAATACTCAAGGAGAGGCAAAGTACCCAACGGAGTATTGCAGGCAGGGGAAGGATTACCACGATCCATCTATAATATCGCTATTATTTTAAAAAATCACAAATTAGCTGCTCTGTGTGATTAAATTCACATTTTCTTTCTTGCACTCTCATGTGAAAAATCTGCAGTCCTGATATAATTGGCAGCCTTTAAATATGACACCTATCACCGCTAGAGACACGATTTACTCCTACAGCTATTTAGGAGTCCAGAGAAAGCCAAGTAGGTATGGTTGAGTCTGTGGCAATTAGCGAAAGGATTTGTCGTTGTGGGACATTCTGAAGAAGCTTGGTTAAAGTTGTGTATCACTGTGTCCGCATCCCTCCTTCTCTCACATGTTTCCCACGTCTCCAAGAACTGTTTTAAAACTAATCCTGGGAAACTATTTGTCTCAAGATCTCATAAATAACATTTTACTCATTTCACATTCGTCTCTTCACGAGTACTCCAGTTTCAATGCAATGATACTTCCTGCGTTTAATAAAAATAGATCCACACTTTCAAACATACTACAACATTAAAGTAATTTCCCAAATATCTGATTATTTTACAGAAATACTTCAACTCCCTTCAAGATTTACCCCTCATAATTTTAGACAAATTATAAGCTCGACTTGAAGCTTCATCAAAATTTTGGCTGTAGTGTAAATAAAATTGTGAGTTTACTTTACAACTTTCTACGTGTTTCGTAATGAGCTGAACAAATGAAAGAAAAGAAAAAGTGCTTGAAAGAAAAGATAAAAATTCGTAAGAGGCAGAACATCAATTTGTTTTTTATTTTGACTGATGAACACATTAAGAAAAACGGTGCATATTGAAGAGAAGTTAGTTTGTTTTTATCATTCTGTACTTATTATTGAAGAAATACAATGCAGGGAATGCTCATTTCAAAATACATCCTACTAAACTTTTGTTGCTAATTAAAATCTCGCATACCTAGATTTATAGTTTTCGATAATCAAGGTTTGTTGACAAATTGAAATGCACTCGTAGATAAAAAGACACCGAAACTCCAAGTGAAGGGTTTCACCAATATTATCAGTTTTGAAATGAACGAGAGAACTAGAATTTCCGTTTACCTTCCATAACAGACATTTTCAGTGAATAACCGTTCTTTTGGACATATTGGAGACTCAATAGAGTTCAGGTACAGTAATAAAATACAACATTAACTTGACTCTATAAAAGCTAAATCTTGTTTGGCATTACAATTAAATATATACACTGCACTGGTTTCAATTTGCCACTGAATAACTAGGAAACTAAGTTTCACCAAATAAATAAATTTACTCTGAGAGAATACAGAAATTTTTCAATTTTTCGTTCCCAGTTTGAATTCATTCAAATAACAATGTGTGACACATAAATTATTAATTATTAGGAAGGACATTAGAAGGAAGGATAAAATTTACATCGACAATGTCTAAAATCACGAAAAACAAAACGGTGCATTGTGTTCTGTTTTTGTAATTTATGTAAGAACTGATTAGAATTATAAATGTTTAAAATCTGAATAAATCCAAATTTAAATCTTGGATTGAGCGCTCCTCGATGCCTTTTTCATGTTTAGACTACACATATTCCACTGTTTCATCTCATTTTGATTTTTCAGGAACAAAATTTAAGATTTTCAGAAAGACGAAGATTTAAATCTAAGTTTATTGAAGCAATTAAGATATTTCATTTATTAGGATGGTCATTGCAAGATCTCCAGTCGTGACCAGTTTTGCTTTTAGTTGGAAGTAGCCGTATTGTTGTCCTAGTGGCAGAGTGAATAAAGATCTAAATTACTAATTGGTTTCAGTGTAGATTTCTATGGGTTCCTGTGCACAGCTGTGCAAAGAATTCCCAAACGGTTTGAATAAAACTATCTGCATCTTCACTAACTGTTGTTTGAAGTTCTCTTGGTTCTGTAACTGGAAATGTAGTATACTCCTGCACGGATGAATAGAGTTTAGCATCACTTCATTACAAACACAGAGATGTCCTCACATGCCTTGCGAAGAAACGAAACCTTCTTTACAGGAACAGCTCTGATCACACCACTGCAATGATTCGAAGTTGAAAACTCTGACATTTCAAGGTGGAATTGATGGGCAGCATATCCAAATCCGGGCGAGCAGGTGCTACTTCAGTCTACAATCGAACTAAGAGAATACATTCTGTAATGTTTCATTAAACAAATAATTCTGCTAAGAAATGGAATATTCCAGATGTAAAGAAATGCATGGAAATTAGCTCTGCAGTGTTTGTTTTTGACTTCCAGTGAGCACAATTTTTGTATCAGCTATGACTCAAAGACTCATCTCAGGTGATGGAGAATGATTTTGGGTTTCAAGGGCCGAAAGTCCTATTTTAATTATGATAAATGAGCGAACTGTCTTTGGAACAAACGCCTGAATCTTGTATGTTTCGATAAAATAAAGTGTCGGAAATATTCAGAATCTTAATTATATATTCAACTGCCGTTGAGTGATTAGCTAAACACGTCTGGATTTACTCACAATTTTATAAATGCTTCAGCTTGCATGATCGGGTTTAAATTACGAATGCCGAATGGTGTAAGATGATGAAGATTATGGTTCTTCATTTTGAAGGTAGATTATAAAATTCTAAGAAATAAGAAAAGAAAGGAAATACAAGATTTATGTGTGGGGTGGGTGATATGAGACATCCAAATTACATATGCATGTCAGACTACATTTATCTTTACATAATCATAAGCCTACTGTGGATTGTTAATTGAGGTAATTATGGTAGATTTTTGTAGGTTTAGTTCAGGGATGATTGACGAATGACTTGTGTGGCTGCAGACGGAGGAATAAATACACTTTTCCTCGTGTGGACATTTCGACTTCGCAGCCACGCTTGCATCATCAACAGTTTCTTATGCGGAATAGTGCAAATCAGAGCAGAAGAAAGTGCTAATCTCGAAATACATGTGCACAAGTCAGACCAACTATTTCAGACTGTTGAAGTGACATCATCGTTTCGCATAAATGCTTTTCTGAGAATGAGATACGATAGGTCAAATGTATCCGAGCTAGAGCGGCTCTGGGATGGGGCTCCAGAGTGTGGGGGTTCACCAGTAGATTTATGGAAACGCTTATTACTTTCCCTAAACTCAGTCAAACAGGCTAGCTAATTGTTCGAAATGAAGTGTAATCTTGAAGGATGATGACCAAATAGAATTCAACTTAAAGTGATATAATTAACAAATAATAAGAGAAAATTCATTTTTGAAGCAGATCCTAGTCATTAACACGGCATTGGTACCTTTAATTAATAAACAATGCCAGGTAACCAAATATACACAAGAATTTAGGAGTAAAGAAATTGTGTACGATCCATAGCGTTCAATACATTTATTAAGGAGATTCGTTTAATATAAAATTAAAAACAAGGATGTTCTAGTGAACCCAATTAACACACAACTTTCACCTTTCAACCAATAATTTCTTTACATAATAATACTTCATATCGTTTGAATCAAAGCGTAAGAACCTGAAGTGTCTCGAGAACTTCTCTACTAGCTAACATTGTAATATCCTAACGTGTCTCTAAAGCAGGAGATCTAAGAAAACGCTCAAAAATGCAAAAAATCAGTTTAAAAAGAAAGGTATTGCTAGAAATTAACTTTAACTTGCATGGATAATAGTGTAGGCTAAATAGAATTAAGGAGAAGACCAAAACTCAAGCGGCATGTTTGGAGTTTTGGAGTTTAGTTGGAGTGTACATAGGTAGCTTACAGGATGTCAATGATGTCATCCATCATTTTCAAAGTAATAAAAATTTATAAAAACACCTTTTCTAAAAGATCCGAAATCCATGCAGTAACGAAATTAGCTTCCAAAAAGTAAAAGAATCTTTCTACACTACGGAACATGAGATCGTTATGCCAAAGATTTGAAAGATCTCGTTATCAATCTCAAATACAAGATATTCTTATCTTTGCACAGCGGTGCTTTTATTTCCTTCACGATTTGGGGTTTTAAGTCCCATCCTCTGAACGAGTGTACTCTTCATTTCTGCTTGTGACTGTTGTGTGCCTTAGAGTTTTATCCGAGCATTCTTTATTCATCTTCTACACTCCATATTACGCCGAAAAGAGATCCAACTTCATGTAAATTGATAAAAATGAGCTTTTTCAAGACTCACTAATCATTCTTGGTGGCTCAGGATTGTTTTTCTTCCTTGTTGCAATCGATGAATTGACTTGAAGTTACAGAGCTTGGTTTAATGGATTACCAAATGAAATTAATGGTACAGTTTCATAATGATGTATTTTCAAAATTGAAATTTGAAGTAAAAGTATTTTTAGCTTAGTCGATCATTCTCACTTTAAATTAATATTAAAGTATTAACGAACAAATAATATTTCAGTGAATATCATTAAGAATGAAAGTTCATTTTCAGTCACACTTGTTTCCACCTTGCTTTTAATTATTGAGCAGTTACACTCACTCTGGGGTTCACGTTTCGACTTTTCTCTAGTCACAAAAATCATAACATAAAAGGGGAATTCGTTAATATAAGTGTATGTTATATTGCTAGGGTATGTTTCAGCTTTTTATGTGGACTTGCATTAAGCAAAATTCAATAACAATCCATCTGCTTATGAGTGGCTTGAGACATCAATAATCGTATACATACAAATGTTACCATAGCATTTTTCAATTTTGAGTCTATAGTAGGCTATGCATATAAACTAGTGGTTCTTTAAGTGTATTTAAGTAAGGAGTATGGAGGGAATTCTTAGATTTACTTAAGATACGCGAGTGAAATTTCTTAGTCTCATGCAATTTCTGAAGCTGTCACATCTTTACCAGCACTAGAGAAAGTCACCCAGTCACATCTTAAATGCATTCCAATCTGGGCATTCCAGCTTCAATGCAGTGGTTCTCCTTGTAGAGCTAAACTCAGATATGGGATGTTGTAAAAACGTGCTTTTATTCACTAGAACTAGAAATAAAACTTTTTCATAAGATTCGAGTCTGAAGCTCGCCGCTCGGCATAAAGCACTAAAAAGATGAATTCTGAAAACATGTGAATGTGAATAAAACTGCAGGCTTAAGTTCAAATATAAATACGACTGGGGTGAACAATCATATCTGACTATTTTTTCAAAATGACTTCAGTCCTCTTTTTAATGGTTTAGAGTAATCTACCGTTAATTACTACCCCAGGTTACCAGGCATACTTATCAATACGATTCTTATGTTAGTGCGCCAGACAAACCCTGGGAAAATTCACTCGCCATCATTAAAAGATTAACTACTGTAGATTTTAATATTTGTTGTACATTAACTCCAACTAAAAATTATTACAATACCCAGCAGTTTTATGGATTCTGGAATAAAATATTAAACGGAAGAAAAAGCGAATGGATAAAGTTGGTTATCCATGAGAATGTTGCGAAGAACGGTGGACTGGTCTGTCGATTATGAATGGATGGAAGCATTTAAGGTTCTAGACCTCATATAAGCGCCGATTCCACTGTCACACCTTCATTAACAGAAAAGGATAAGATAGTGAAATATGAAATAATCTTATTGTGAAGCTCAACAAATGAAACCAGTCAGGCACATTATCAATAGATTAAAATCAATCATTGCATAACTTCCAGGTATTCATCTTTTCTCTAGTGGTAATCTGCTCCAGTGAGAATGCAATAACACTCCACTCAACTCTCGAGACTATACAAACACCCGTTCACAATTGTAGTAATTCATGTTTCCAGAAGTTCAAATTTCAATAATTAACTCAAAACACACAAAAAATTCACATTTTTTTATTAAGTACATTTTTAGAAACCTGAATGAAAAATCTAATCGCAGCAATCTCTGGACAAGATTTCCGGCTTTCAAAAGAGCTGTTCCAGTTTCTTCTAGCATTAACAGTCACTGAGAAAATGATAACACGTAAAGTCTAATTTCAGAAAATGTTGGTTCGTTGCTGGGCGCTAGTTAGCTTTGTCAAAGGAGTTAGGAAAAATCTGCAGCAATCAGAATTTGTGTAAAAAGTTATACTTGAAGGTTATGGATGCACTTAGAGTCGATAGTTAATGCTCATGAAGGAAATTGCGATTAATTAAATCGTGTCAAAATGAAGTTTCGAATGGTTGCCAGGCACACGCTAGTACCTTAAGCAACGCATATAAGTGACGCAACCAGTCGTTATTTCTATAAAATGATTTTTCTAGGTAAGTGAGAGATTCAAAGAATGCGATGCAGTTGGAAATGACTGAACAGGTGGACACAGTATGAGAAAGAAATGTATATTTAACTGACGCTTGCTTAGACAATTCAAATCATGTTAATAGAAATATTTAATCAAGGAGAAAGGTTACTGCAGAGGAACTCAACTGATTACGCAATTAGTGACAGTCAAGCTTAGTAGTAAAGGTTAAGCTAAGGAAAGGCTAATGGAGGTCGAAATATCCATTTTGTAATCCTGAGGGAGTACGATTTACCGAAGCCTATATGTTAGTAAGTGATTTTGGTGAAGAAGTGGTTCCATCACTAGAAGTGGTTCAAGCAGTAGTGGTTTCAGGTTCATCAGTAGTGGTTGCAGGTTCTTGAGTAGTTTCAGGTTCATCAGTAGTGGTTTCAGGTTCTTCAGTAGTTGTTTCACGATTACCATCCTGTAGACAAGAAAAGAGGTGCGCATTTATTAGCAGTAAAGAAAATCTGTGTTCTTCAGCTTACGCATCTAAAATTGTTGCACGTAAGCCCTGCCATACAGGGGCATGAAGCAATTCCTGTCCCGCACTTCTCTCCCTCTTCTCCAAAATTCTGGCATCTTCTTCCTAAAAGTGGAAGCAATGCACAGCATTGGTTTTCTTCGCATGGTGGTCTAAGAAGACCACATCGTTGTTGCGAATCAGCAGGTTGGACTGCAATCGTTAGAATCATAATGAACCAGCAATTTCCATGATTGGAAGGATTTGCGAGTAAAACGGGATAATAGTAGAATTATTAACTAATTGACTCACCAAAGGCACAACACAGAACAACCGAAAATACGGCGAGGGTTACAAAACGACTCATCATTTTGGTGGATTCAAAAGCTCCAAACGTCTTCAGGATGTGTACAATTGAATGTTAGCCAGTTCGAGAGGAGTCTGAGGATTCTTCTTTGAAGTCAAGACTGAAATTGACGAAGCTCTACTGAAAGATTGTCATATTTATATGCAAGCCAAAAGTTACTTTTGGTCTATCCAAATATATTTATAGTTTAGCTTGAATCCTACGAGTTCCCCTTTGACCCAAGTTAATGGGTTTGTAATCTATTCATTTGCCACTTTTCCCAAGGAAAGCTCACAAGCGAAAGAGTAGTGTATATCGTAATAGTATAAGGAATTAGATTTATTATTCCGCTGAAAGGTAATCTTATTTGACTCTATAGTAAGAACTGAAGATTACCACTGTACTATATGCCTACGAAGTCGAAGAAGATCTCCGCATTAGCATTAGTTTAGGTTGTGGTGGAGAGAGGACTGCATGCCTCCACTCCCCACAAATCTTAACGGACGATGAGTAAGTTACACCAATGTTTTGTGCCTTTAGCACATCAGCATTAGCATTTGTATGCAGTAAAGGAAATCTGGGTTCTTCCATTTGTGCGTCTACAATCATTGTTGCGAGTAAGGCCTTCCACACAGACGCAATTCAAAATCCTTTTCCCGTCAATGGTGAACGATAACAAACATATTAAAATACTAATTGGACGCAGGATTCCTAAAGGAGAATTGACAGGGGTACAATCAGTAGATTATGAAAGCACCACCATATGAATTTTTGAACCCAGCTAAACTTCCCTTCCCCCCTTAAGTGGCATTTTTGAAATTTATTCTGGAATGCAGGTGGCGGCGGTGGGGGCGGTGGTGGTGGTTTATTCTGGCTTATCAGATGTGAAACATCATTTTCAAAGTAATAAGAATGCAAAAGAGTATCATTAAATTTCCAGAAGAATTGAAATTATTGCATCGACAAAATTAGCTTTTCCACAAGAGGAGATTTTCTCTACATTATGGAATAGAGACCAATGTCTCTAGAGACGCAATAGAACGGATTACGCAAGAGATATGAAAGGTCTCGTTGTCAATCTCGATTATAAGACACTCTGAATTTTGCACAGCAATGCGTATTTGATATACACGTTCAATGATTCAATCTTATGAAATATTGAAGCATAACAAGCAATATAGTAAATATCAGTGAAGATTATCTAAATCCAAGTTAGCCAATTTATAGAAGCAAGCAATTAATTTAATACACATTAGCATAACACAGCGTCAGATTTCATTGCCTTCAGGGTGCTCATTCTGCACGTGATTGTTGCATGTCTTACAGTTTTATCAAGGCATGCTTTATTCATCTTCAACACTCCACTTTCAACCGAAAAGAGTTCCAACTTCGTGTCACTGGATACAAATACACTAGTCAAAACTAACTAATCACTAATCAGTCTTGTCGGGTTAGGATTTTTCTCCCTCCTTGGTTCCATCGATGAATTGACTTCAGATTACAGAGCTTGGTTTCTTGCCTTTGCCACGTGAACTAGATGCTGCAGTTTCATAATGATGTATTTTCTAAATCGAGATTTGAAGTAAAAGAATCTTCAGTTTATGCAACCATTCCAATTTTAAATTGCAATTGCCAAATAAATGATATTGCAGTAAATATCATTAAGAATGAAACTTTATTTTTATTCTACTTGTTCTGTCCTTCCTTTTAATTACTGAGCAGTTACACACACTCTAGAGTTCCCCTGACTATCCGATTGATCTCTTTTCAAGAAACTATCATTACTTAAAAGAGGAATTTATGAATATAAAGGTATGTTGCATTGCTGGGGTATGTTTCAGCTTTTAATGTGCACTACTATAACTTGTATGAATCAAAAGTCTATAACAATCCACCTATTTATAACTGGCTTGACAATTAATCCTAGCAGACACACAAATGTTAAATTTTAATTCGAAGTCATCCAATCTGTAAGTTTCATTATGTCAGCTTTTACACCACCTAAGGTGCAAATACGCATAACATACAACTTGAAGTTTGCTTTAAATACAAAACTTCAAAATTTTTTTGTCATTTACAAAAATTCACTTAGTGAGAAAAAGTAGTTGTCAATGATAGATAAAGTAAGTTATGATAGATTTCCATGCAGCTACGGACACCTTCTTTTGATTCCGTTGGATGTGTTACAAATTGAATAATCACATTTACATCGAAATTAGTGATTATGCATCAAATCGATTTTCCATGTTTTACAGCCGTGTGTTTCCAATGTACCAATGAACTTACTAGTGAATCAAAGACATTTCATCCAGACGGAGTTCTCGTGTTTAATCATGACCTCCACCCACACACACCCACACCACACCACACACACACACACACACACACACACACACGAACTCTGGAAGGTTATGAATGTTGCAGATTAAGTTGTCCTGTACACGAGAGATGAAGGAATACATTCACAACCTAATATCTTCACAGACATTTCTTAAAACTATCAAAATAAAGATACATAAAGATCAAATGGTCAACCAACTACATTGAAATGAAATGACGCTATATCTAAACTATATCTTTACTTATTATTCGTCAACACTCAAGCACAAGTATACTCTGTGAGTTTTGACGAATTACTCGCAGCTGGATGCCAAAATAAAGGCAATTGATGTCGTACTGTTGATATTGTACATATAACAATTAATTACAAAGCAGGAAGGTGAAATTTAGTTAAGGAACCATGTGAGATTCATAAGTTGTAAGAAGTAATTCCTCGTTATTATTTGCATGTTAAAACTAATTGTTATTTTTATTACAGAGAGATGAGAGTTTCTTCCTGACTTTGTGTCGGTGGATCTCTGTGATGTTCGTGTTGGTTGACTTCATTTCTTCAACGTCACCATGAAGAGAACCTCCGTCCAATCAGGTGAATAAATCTGTAGTCAATGTTTTAAAGAGAAACAAGAACAGTCGAGTAGCTAATTTAAAACTTTAGTTCACAGGGATGATCTGGTCAACTGTGAATCTCCCGGACTTCCTGAAGCCACAACCATCCATTACAATGGACGAATTTGTGAATGCAATGTGTTAGCACTAGGTCTCAAATTAACAATGTCAGGTGGGATTCAATTAATATCTTGCCTGAATTAAACTTGCAAGCTTGGTCCACTATTAGTCAAATTAAATATTAGTTATTTTAATGTCCAATTTAACGCTTCCTTTGTCTTTCAGTGGATATCTCGATACGACCGGGGTTTGTTAGCAGATCCAACCAAGAAACTGATTTGGTATTTCCCTTTGAGTTCTGGGGATGATGGATCAAATTGAACAAAATGAACTGCCAGCAGTCGGTTGTGGTTCTCATGTTAACCTGAACGTGACTTCTCGCGTGGCCATGAGAACAAATCCACTTACGTGAGGTGTGCCAACTTCGGGAAGGCAAGAGCTGACAGTGCGTATAATATGTATTTTCCACACTACCCTTTCTCCACCCAACAATACATTTCCAGCTACCTGTGTTGTCGTAACTTAGACACTCGTTAAAATTTTAAATGCTAAATTGTCTTAACGAAGCAACAGCAGAAATTCTTTCCGAGTTTATAGTAGAGTAATCCTTGAGGAAGGGAAACTTTTTAAAATCATGACATCAATCTAGACCACATTCTGTGGAAACTCTGTTCCTTTTAATATTCCGATGCTTTGATGTTTCGATGACAAGAAAAAATTCAGTTGTCAACCACACCATTAGATAATGGGCATTAGAGTGATTTCAATCAATAATGTGGCTAACCAATTGGCTAGAATAAAGCACATGTATTTAGTACGAACGGGTGTCATTAGGTTTAAGTAAAACCACAACTTTCTGTAATACAATAGAAAAATGCAGTCTTGCATTTGAATAAGCTAGGTACGATAATGTGTACATCAAATCTCCATAGAAATGGCAAAAGCATTTTATTTACTTTTTTCATTTATTTTGGTCCCTCACTTATACAAAACTTATTCAGACATATCTTATCTTCTTCAGTTTATTATTGTATTTCCTGCCTGACGTCGACCTTCCTAGATAAAACGATTATTCCTGCATCAACTTCCTTATTCCTGAAATTACTTATTGACAGTTAAATGAACAATTAATATGAGGTAAGTTTCTTTCCGGAAACACACAAGTTTCAGATGATCGTCTCAAAGAAAACACCCTCATTTTCATTTTAAAGAACTTTTTTAACCCCAGAATCGTTTTCCATCACCTGATATAAAGCTCAAAGTTTTAGCATCTACATTAGTTGTTTTTTCTGGATGCACAATACACAGAGAAATAGATCGGATGTAGAGTTCAAACTCTTAACAATTTTTTCGAAATGTCGTACTTTTAGAAAGAGCAAATAGCTTTTACTTCCATTGCCTTAACTTGTGATTATTTTACTCCTGTACACAATGAATAACAATGTAACATGTATTTATTCATTGGAATATAGAATGGAATAGCATATTTGGATATACTGCCTTTGAGTAATCTAGTAACGTCGGAATTTTACTTCCGAATCACAGCAGTGGTCTAATGACTGTTGCTCCTTCAAAGAAAGCTTCATTTCTGATCCAGTTATGTGGGTAAGCACTTTTTAGAGTATGCTACACCTGTTTGTTTATAATCAACGGTTTGTTTAATTGTACTGATTAGTGCAGAAGTAGCCTGAATTCCCAGTTACAGAACCTCGAGATCCCGAAACCACCCCTACTGAAGATGCAGATAATTTTATTCAATCCAAACAGATGGTCTAGGCACAGGTATCCAAGAAAACCTAAACTGAAGTCTAACTATTCCCGAACTCAAACGTTTACACTGTCATCAGAGGAACTACGTAGACAATTCCGTTTACATATAAAAATGGTCACAAATACAGTTCCTTCAATACCTCTCTTAAAAATTGGAATATCGTTATTGCTTAGGTACACTTAGATTTCAAATGTTATCCACGACATTCTTAAAATCTTAATTTGTGTTCTCAAAGGTTTCAAAAATCAATAGGATATGTGGTATCTAATTAATGAGAAATGTACGGAGGAGAGCTCAATCTTGAAAACAGCTTAGTTTGATACCGTGGATAGCTTCACAGCATTCAAATCCCAGTTTGTCTTCTTTACTATACTTATGGCAGTATACTAACAATCCAAAATTCAAATTAGTTTTTGTGTAAACTATATTAACATATTGCAATGAATTGCATTTTGTTTTTTGTGCTTTCTGAGATTGTAGATGGAACTTTTCCCCAGGTGCTCTAATAATTAATTTCATGCACTACAGTTGTGATTTAATTTAATTTCCATTCAGAATGAATTTAGGATAATTTCTGAATCACCCCGCTTTGAAGTAGGTCATTTATTTTGTGAGGCGTATCTTTTATTCATTAGCAAATTGAAACGAGTGTGTGTAGACTTAATTTTAATGATAAACAAGACTTGGTTACATTAGAGTTAGATTACTCGTTGTAATTGTATGGCGTATTTGAACTCATCTTTAATCGCAGGAAGAACATAATTAATTTAAAATACACATTCACTTGTTGATGTCAAAACAGACGATTGTGGGAAAACCTTCTCTTGTGGATTTGAAGCCCAGAAATCCCTTCCCTTCCTTCCTCATTGATGCTATAAAATGGTATTGTTTCTGTTTCAGGGAACATGATATCAGTGAAGCTCTTTATTTCATAGCGCACTGTGAAATCAATTATATGAAATGTTATTCACTGTGCCTAATTTGGAAACCTCTGGACGACCTAATGAAAATGTGCACTGACCTACAGGTAATTCCCAAGCTTATAAATCAAAGCTAATCTAAATATAAAACTTGATATCCGATTGTTTGCCTACAGGCTGAAGTGAAAGAAATTCCAGAACTCATCCCTTCACTCTTTTAAGCTAATGGAATTGAATTTACTGTGTGGAGCAAATTCACACAAATGGACAAGGATGCCGACCATAAAGCTAGACTAGATTAGCAAACTATACTGGCGTAATAATTAGGATAATGAACTCATGATTCCAGAGGCTACTCTGGTTTAACTACTTATAGTTTTCATTCGATTCCTTTAATGAAGAAATACCATTAGCTAATATAAAGTTTCCTAAAGTGCAGTCCTTGAGGAAGGCAAATTTAAAAATACGAAAATAATTTACACCACATTCTGTGACAATTCTGTTCCATTTTGTAATTTCATTTACTGAACCATAGAGTTCAAATGTCAGGAAAGAATGCACTTTCAGAATTAGGGCTGCAAACGGTGACGATTAATAATGAGGGTATTCAAAAATGATAGGGCACAAAAAGATACAAACGGTTCAGACTTTATTGCTTAATGGAGTAATGTGAAATGCACTCTTTTCAGTGTATTATCAATTGAAGTTATATTCGATTTGTCATGGTAAAGTAATTTATTTTGTGAAGCTCAGGTTTCATTCGAATTGACACCAGTGACAAGGCTAAATTGTTCCCCCAGATCACGTTTCGATTGAGTAAGATCTCTCTTTCTTGATCTTTCCTTACCCTCTACAGCAGGAGATGCACGTTGCTTAGTGTATTCGGATTACAACAAGGAAAACTTGCAGCCCTTTGGTTTCAATGTGAATTTTTGAATTCCTATTACGTGATTTAATTGATTCCATAGATTATTCAGAGCATTAATTACATGTTGATATACGTACGAACAGTACAGACCGAACTAATTGCAAATAAATCAAAGATACGTAGTCATATAAATCCTAGAAAGGTCTTTAGGCTTTCCTACCTACCTAGTTTTTGTGTTATTGTCTTATAAAACTGTTATTAAACTCTTGAATCCGACGGGAAATAATGATTTGAGCTTTTGTGATATTTGATTGCCAATTAGACGTGCAAAAATATCACTTTTACCAATATGAGAGATTCTCTGTTGACTAACCAGTTAAGTCTACACTAAATTCTAAACGATAAACTTAAGAAAGTTTTTCTAAACTAATCTGTTTATATCTCGCATTTTGATTGGTTGGATTGAATTTAAACTTTTTTGCTTATGTTTTGTAATTTTGAACTGTTTAATTGACTAAAAGAATTTATTGAATGTGACGTAAAATTATAACGTCATGGAAAAAGAGGATGTTCCCTTTGGGAAAACGAATGCTGTTCACAGTGAAATGTCAACATTATAATGCAAGAGAAGTGCTATCAAGCATGGCTTATACAATCAGTCTGAAATTGTTTGTAAAAATATATCAGAGGAAATGGTACGACAGCTAAGCACTCCAACCACTACCATCACACTACCACAACTCCTTCTATTAATAAAGATGAAGTTAATGAAAGACAAAAGTCTGAGTGTAAGCAAAAGACGTGCAACTTCATTCGTTGAGTCAACAAGAAATAAGAGTGACTGAATTGACTGACCTTACTACTGTGGGTTAGTGGGTTAGTGAGACATTGCACTTTAGTGTAGGTTATCCATGCAGCAGAGGCGTTGAACTTCAGATGAGTCTTCACAAGTAAACAAACTTGGGGATGGTGGGATTCATTCATCCTCAGCTCATTCCTTACACATTCACATACCTATCCACATTAAAAATCTCTGTATCTATCGATAAATAATCTCTCATTCGAACATATTTCCGTTCATAATTAAAACCTATTTATGAATCCATGACACTGTTTGAACTGAAAATTGTCCTTTTACCCTTAATTTCCTTTCTTATATTTTATAGGCAGCTACAGAATATGTCAATTGATAGAAATGCATCCATTTTTGAACGTTAGAACAATTGATTTAGAAGTAATTTAGGGCAATTTCGCTACAGAACTTAACATTCAACTGCTACTGTTATTTATGATCATTTGTCACTAATCGATTCTCATCCGGAAGGAGAATGTGATTTGACTGATCAGCCTTTGCTCGCTTGACCCAACCTAACCTTCATTTTCAGTTTCAACTCTCTGCCAGAAAATTAATGAAATGCACCCTATGGATTCAAAATAGTTTGGATCAGTTGGTGTTACATTATAATGTGGATAAGAAAAAAACTTTCGTGTTGAAACAAACACGTAAATTTCAGTTACACATTCACAAGCACATCGAAGTGAAAACAAACAAATCCCAGAAAATATAAATAAAGCAAATTCAACAGTAGGATCTGATATGATGTAGAACTGTTATACATATTGTCTTGCAAAATGAGATTTTTGTAATTAAAGAAACCTTGATTGTAAGCAAAATTTGGAATGATTTAGAAAGAAAAACAAATAAAGGACTGAGTATTTCCTGACATCCTCTACTCCCAAAATGCAATTATTCTCGAAATTTAAGCTGCTGTATACTACAACCAGATTTTGGTCTGTAAGTACATAAAAGAATAGTCATCACGAGCTCTTTGAAAAGAAGAAGGATCACTATCACAGCTTGTGCCAAAGTGCCCTGTTGACTTGAATAGCTTACGCAAGGTCTGCATTGCTCGTGTTTATGACACGCTGTGGCTATTGTTTAAGTTCTTATCCAACACCAGAAATTGTGGGCAATAACTTTTAAGCTAGGTTCTTGAGACCCGGGACCATCGATCCCCACTAGTAGATGTGATTTAGCCCTATTCCGAAGGAATAGGGTAGATTTCCAACCCGTAAGGAAACGCAGTTTGTATTGCC
>JAQGAD010000637.1:0-32101 GCA_034696625.1 Isotomurus palustris | reverse complement strand
TGTGTAAAACTTTGGACTTCCAGGAACTGTGTTGGAACATCGGAAATGGTGCAACGCGGATCCCCTCACCATTATGATTTAAACAAGCTACCAATTCGTGACCACTCTGGGAAATATTGGGCAAAAAACATCCGTTCCGTGAGTGGATGTGGTGTCTGTGAAAAACATTCTTTTGTTTGCGACCAGAAAAGGTGTATTCCTCGAAGGTATTAAGAAACATTTTAATTGTATTGTGTTAATTAATTCCATGTCAAATATTAGCCTGACTTTCTCATTGTGTTGCTTTCTAGTCATGTGTGTGATGGCTTTAACCACTGTAGGGACGGTTCGGATGAAACAAATTGTCTTAATCTTCCGAATACCATGAACAGCCTTCGGTAAAGTAAAGTTTTGTTTTATAAACAGTCCTCAAAATATCACACATTTTAAACCCGAGTTTTATTAATTGTTTTCACAGTAAATGTGAATCCATAGACTAGTACTACGCAACAAAGAAAATCCAACCAATCTTTGTGATTGCACTCAAGAAGGTCATTATGTCATTTTCAAAATGCGCCAAGATCGTTGTTATTTCAACTTTTTTAAATACTGAAATGAATATTGTGAATTTTCTCGAAAATTACTGTTTTAATAAATAAATATTGGAGTATAGACTGCGTGTCGACTGAAGTAAGTTGCTGCCATTAAAAGTACGACTACATAATTCATAATTGTATCTAAATTGTCATTGTGTGAAATGGAACGCTTCTCCCAGCTTGTGTTCTATAGCTTCAAAACTTGCATCAATTTTAGCTTAATATATTATAATAGCACGCTACTATCATGATGTTTAATGAGCATTAATGAAATTGCAATTAATTTCGAATTCACGACTTATTATTTCTCTCACGATTTGCATGCAACAAATGAGGCATTATTTAATTTGTTTAGAATTGAAAATTGAATAAAGTATAAAACTGTGACTGGATAACTGCACGAATAAGTCGATAAATCAGAAAGTAAACTCGTATTGATAAGGCTGCATAATTCCAGGAGGAGAGCAGGTTCTGGAGTTTCCTGTCGCCAAAGCTCCAATTCCGAATTCACTTTGGCATACTCTAGCACTAGTCCAGCTGCTTAAGTAACACTTGCTACTCCATTTTCGATCTCAACGTAAAATGATAAAAGCAAAATTAAATAAATATGAGTTAGCATACTTTTGCTAATTGTTTTATTTTACCAAGTTTTTTCTCACTCTTTCCAGGCTGACAGCACATTTTCCTTTCAGTTGTCCATCGACAGTCACCCTTCCATGTTTGTCCAGCGTAATAACCCAGTCCATAAGTGTTGCATGAGGTTTGTCCAACTGTCATCATCTCTTCACATCCAGTCCACCTGCAATCTTGATATAAAAATGTTTTTAGAACCAAAAATTTGAAAATATCAGTTAATCTATTTACGTAGTTGGCATAGTTGTACTCTGTGGATTTCCACTCCTTGGGTGCAGGGTGTCCCATACGTTGCACAACGAAGGTACGGAGAGTTCAGAATTTGTAAAAATTGTTGGCTAAGGCAACCACAAATATAAACCCATTATTGTGGTGTGTATAAAGTTCATCTTACTACTGCAATGGATTTAGTCCAGATTCTACGTTTGACATGGAACACTACGCTAATTGTTTTGGTTTCCATAGACTTCCCACCGACCAGTATTAAATACTTTCATATTGTTCGTAATGTATTTCCCTACTCTGATTCTTACTAATATTATGTAATACAAAGTAATATGAGTAGCATTGATAATGTTTGTGAGAGGAAAGTATTAATTACTTGAAGGAATATAAGGTCCCCTAACTTCCTTCGACCACCACCACACACAATAACTCGTCTTCTAACTTACTTAAGTTAATGATAATAAATGACATTGTGTGTTCAACTACCAACTTATGAACATCTCGCTCTTCATCACATATACACACACGGTTGCATCTATTCATCAACCTGTCACTGCTGTAGGCAGTATTCGACATACTCCCCCCAAGACACACCCACAATAGCCTTGACATTACCATTCCTCGCAATTCAAGTTGGCTTTAACTTGACTTCGCCAACACCACATGCTTGTCTTTTTTACCAGGACACACCACAAAATAGAATAACATGTGTCATCTAAAGAAGAAACTTTGGACGTGAGATTGTGCACGCAGTTCACCATTGTAAAGTAACTGAGCAACAAGAAAAATTGTATAATACGTAAGGATATGGTTGGCTTTAGACTTTTCTGTACGTATCAAGACTATTTCATACTCGAGTCATACATGGACAGTACGAAGCTGTGGTTTTTCCCAACAAGGAAAGAATGAATATTAATTAATGAAAACAAGAACCATCAAATATTACCTTATTTTAATGATGTTGCTTGAGTGAGTGATAAAAAACATGCAGTTGCCAGTTGCTCGGAATGGAAGCCCATATTGCAGCGGAAGAAGGTGACGTCCCAAAGTTAATTAAATTGTTCCTCGAAGACGATAAGAGCCCTTTTGAAACTGACAGAAATGGAATGACGCCACTTCATCATGCAGCAGGCCACCGTAAGTCTACAGGCGAAATTGCATGTCTATTATGCAGTGACAAAATTGAAATTTAGAAATTTTATAGCTGCAGTCACAAAGGAAATTGCAGTCGAAATGGTAAAAACGATACTTGGATCTCAGTACTTCACTGGAGTACAAGGTGCAAATGAAGCCACAAGAACACAGGAAGATTTGGTCAATGTCAACTCTCATAATGGTGTCACTGCTTTGGATTTAGCGTGTAAAAGGTTCAACAAGCAAGTTATTGGAATTCTAGTAGAAAGAAATGCGGTTCTAAGCCCCGACAGGTGAACTTAAAGGAAATTATTCTGAATTTTGGATCTTGCTCATTCCCCACAATATTACTAGGAACATTTAAATTGTAATTAAATGATTCATGAGTGAAAATGGTGATGTGGTGGAATTTATGACGTAACATTTCATTAACATTGGGACTAGGATTTAATTTGGGCCATCTTAATTCATATTGTTAACAAAGATTGAAATGTTTCCAGTCAGCACGTGAGAACAGACAGCCCCATGTGGTACATCTATTCGTACTACCCTGACATAGTACTTAGGATTTTAGGAAAATCCATATCAATTAACCCTACAGGAAAAGAGCCACTAGAAGATAACCTTACCTTTACTGTGGACTTCAGGTAAGTCATTGAGACATTGGGACTTTAATGTTGGAAATTGTTACATACTTAATCAGTTCAGTATTTAATTATTCTCAATTTTTCGTCTATCTTAATTTAAAATTAAGTAACAAAATAGAATTTCGTAAGAAGAGATTTGCTTCTGTGTCGTTTAGGTGCATTACAGGAAATACTTTGGATGCCGACTGCAATTCAACACATGAGACAACGTTTTTAATGCGAGCGAGACAACGACGACATAAAGAAATATTACTGCATCCAGCTGTACAGCTTTTCCTTCATTACAAATGGCAAAAACTTCGAGCAGTGTTTTGGATTTCTACGATTCATCAGGTAATTGTTGTGTTTTCGTTATTGTTCACCTCTTATATCTTAAACTTAGTTTTTACTGCTATGTAATACGGGACTATCTATACGTAAGTTTAAGTGTTCCATGAAGACTGGCTTCATTTTTATTGAGAGCGAAGAATACTTTCTAAATTCAGAGACATATTAAGTTTTTATTATTGAAATTCACCCTGTGTGGATTTCCATTCTATTCACCTTCTCATAAGCTTTTGTGTGTAATTAGTAACCAATTAAAAAGTGTATAATGGCTTGAACCATTTTTGCAAGAACGTTCATTTAATTCATTTAATTGTATACACTTGCGTCTACTTTTGAAACACAATTGTAGCAGCGACAAACGAAAAAGACTTTATGTTGATTTGAGCAGGTGCTGTGGATACTGCTTTATCTCAGATTTGTGGTCCTGATGTATTCCGAAAAGTTTCCTTACAAACCTAGTAGCAACTCATCAGAATTTATTGTGGGAAGAAACAACACGATCGGCAGTAAATCGGGTAAGAAATAATCTTGTAATAAATGTGCTTCGTCTCAATATGTCCTGGGATATTGAGATTCTGCACATAAATTATTTGCTATAAATGCGTCTGTCACATTGAAGTCGGACATTTACTCCTACCCGCACATTAACGAGAAAGATCGTAATATGTATTACGATTCTTAACCTACCTAAATTCTCGTCGTATTTTAAGGAGGCACTATGGTCCAGTGGTAAAGAATTCCTTTTTGCCCCAGGCTATCTGGAGTTCGATTCCATCATGCTGTGAATTATTTTTGCTTAAACGTAAGCTATTTTTCAAAACAAACTTTCATTCCTGGGGCTAAAAATGAGTTTTTTGTGATCGTTAAAACATCCACACCGAGCACAAATGTGCAAAAAACAAAGCAAAAAGTAATATGCAGTATGATGGAATTGAACTCCAGGTCGCCGGTGGCAAAAAGGAATTCTTTACCACTGGACCATAGTGCCTCCTTAAAATACGACGAGAATTTAGGGAGGTTAAGATTCGTAATATATATTACGATCTTTCTCGTTAATGTGCGGGTAGGAGTACATGACATTTAAAAGTTCGAAACTTTTTAAAAAATTGCTTTGTAATCACAATTTACTTTAAATCGACACTTCCGAGTACAAAAACACTTCTGGATACATAAGCACAATAAAAAGATTAATTTAACGTTCGAATTTAATGTCTACAAGCAGCCAATGAATGAGTTTTAGAGATTGGAATTTTCAATGCAGTAGTGAACCTTGGATCCTTCAAAGACGTCTGGGATTTTAAAGACGTTGAAAAGTAAAGACAAACTATTTTAAATTTCATCCGCAGGTATCGAGTGTCTCGTGGGAAGTGGTCGCACTCTCCTTGCGTGGTTCCTCACTGCAATGTCATTTGTTGCCTTCCTCGTTGAAGTAGTGAAAATTAAATTCTCTCCAAGCATTTGGGAATATTTCCGCAAAAGTGAAAACTGTTTGCGACCATTGACCATTGTTGCTTCAATTTGGAGTTGTTGGCCAGTCCTTTTCGCTGCATTTCAGAATCCAGATTACGATGACTTATCAGGTGGAAGAAAGGCTTTACTCTATATCCCACGATTGAGCTATATTGGAGCCTCTGTAAGACAGCCGAATTTTTATCTGACTTAAGGTTGAGTTGTATACGGTGGAAGTTATAAACATAAATTAAAAACATAAAAATACTTGTCTCTTTCCATAGGTCGGGAGCATATTTGCCTCATCTCTGATCTTGTTGCAAGCAAAGAGGATTCCTCGATGCAGTTTCTACATCCGACTTTTCCTTAAGGTACGGATTCTTTATCTTTTACTGTTTCAGTGGATGAGTTATCGTGAGCATTGATTAACTAAAATTTATTATTTCAAAGGTTTTACGGAGGTACTTTGTCCTGGTGTTAATGTTTTCACCTTTACTTGCGGCATTTGTAGTATCATTCTGCGTCCTTATGCCAGAGGTATAATAGTTCACATAATCCTGTTTATTGTTTATCGTCTCGATGTGTGATGAGCATTAAGGATTGTGTACATTCAGATAACTTCTAAAATCCAAAAATTGCAGGTCAAAGACTTTGGTTCGCTGAACCAGACGACATTCAAGGTTTTGGTTATGATGACAGGGGAAATGGGCTACGACGACATCTTCATGAACACTCCAAATGCTATTCACTTTCGCACATTGTCACAAGTTTTGGCCGTTTTATTTGCAATAGTTGTTACATCTGTGTTATTTAATTTACTAACTGGATTCACTGTCAACGACATTCAGGTTTGCTAAATACGATTGTGATCAAACCAAAAGTCTGACGTTTAAAGCAATATTGTATGAACTATTATAATTTTCAGGCAATTAATCTCAAGTCAAATGTGTACTACTCAAAACACAGGATAGAAGAAATTTATGCTCTAGAAACCATTCTAGTTTCTGGTCAATTTCGATACTTGATGTCAAAGCTGAACGTTAGAGTTCCGCATCTCCTGCAGAGGTTCATGGTTATTCCGGTCTTCAAAGGATGCAATTTAGATAAACACGATCGCGAGCTTTATTTCAAGTCAATCGCACAACCTCTGAATGTTGACCTTAACAAGCTACCTAAACAAATGAAAAAAGAATTGTTACAATATGTACAGAAAAGGTTGGATTCAAACGACACATAAAGGAGAATCAGCATTTACAACGGTAAGCTAAACTGTAAGAATAAACTGTAAGCTGCTCGGTTTATTTTGGATTCACTTGTATCCACCGCATGAACTCTTTTGTAGACTTATTCAGAAATGATTCTTTTTTCTTCCGCTACGAACGTTGCCTAGGAGACGCTTGGCTTGTAATGCCAATCTTTGAGTTATTTCAAAAAATTATAAATCTGTTTAAAAATAAATTTAGTACTGTTACAAACTCGTGAAAAACACGTAAGAATAGTATTGTATATTTTTTATATTGGTCTTTATTCTTTGTTGGTCTTGCTTTAATTTATATACTACAGGTTGATAATCAATATTTTATCCAATAAGTATTAAAAAGTAAGATTCTGGTAAGTTTTGGTGAGGAAATATATTAGACCTCAAAAAAGTACAAATTCTCATAGTTTCCGAAATTGAAAACACCTTGCTGTTTTTCTTCCAAGCTATCATCATAACTAACTCAATATCTTAATCAAGAGATACTACTGATGCTCAACAGCAAACGATCAGACAACGCTTAAACGCAACAAACATAGACTTAACATACTTGCATAAAAATGAGAAACAACACTGACATCGTTGATCGATAGAAAAGACAAACCTGTAACGGACCTACTCGACTCTAATGAAATTATCTTTCCGCACCACTTATGTGTAAAGGCAAAATTATGTGTGGTAGTATATTATCAGTGGAAAATAATTATGCAACTGCAAACATCTGCTAGCTACACATCCAACAATTTATTTAACCTAAATACTAAGTAATACTTATAATGAAGAAATACATTATTGGTAAAAGTAAATTCCAACTCTCTTGCGAGACAAGAATGAAGCACAGCCTTAGGTCATGAAGAACATATGCAAATATTACATCCTATTTACAAATGTATAAATGCAAACACATTAACAACTCATTTAATTGTATTACAACATAAGTCAATGTTGGAAATGTGTGCTGTGGTGAGCCTAGTTTGGTTACTCTTTCTAGTCCAAACAATATTACAACAGTCTCGTTAAGCAGTCTGGAGCAGATAAGCTGGACACTAATGAGCAACTACTAAAACACACTCTTGACTTTCCATAGCTTGCAAACGTGCACTCTACTTTTCCTATACTTTAATCCTTATCAGTCATTAACTGCGTAATATTTAAATGGGCGTCTGGTTAACTATGGACTAATTACACTTGACAGAAGACAAAACAATAAAATCCTCCCAACATTTAAAGTTGCATGAACATTTTGAGATAAATA
Organism: Isotomurus palustris; assembly: GCA_034696625.1. Lineage (NCBI taxonomy): Eukaryota > Metazoa > Arthropoda > Collembola > Entomobryomorpha > Isotomidae > Isotomurus > Isotomurus palustris. The sequence goes on along the minus strand of JAQGAD010000637.1, from coordinate 24,598 downwards.
AAAGAGACGTGAATTGCTGCATCAGCTCTCATTATCATTTGACTGTCTACTAGTAAAGAACTTTAATTATTTTAAAATGTCGACTCCCTACGTTCAAACAATTAATTCCTGCTTGTTGGGAGAAGGTCCTCATTGGGATGCAGGAAAGCAGGAGCTTTACTCCGTCGACATTGGAGAGAACTACGTCAACAGATTCGTCCCCTTAACTGGTGAAACTACCAGAGTGAAGATTGGTAAGCAATTTAGGATTAAAGTAAATGATTGATAAATATTTTGAAATAAATTATTCATTTATTTAGATGGTGAATGGGGAGTTTCGCTCGTTGTTCCTGTGGCTGGTCAGCCAAACCAGTACATAATTTCCAGGGGCAGAGACCTCAACCTTCTCGAGTGGGATGGACATTCGTCAACACCAACTACAATGTCCACGATCCTGTCTGTGGAGCCACAGAATCCTTCCAATCGTTTCAACGATGCTAAAGTTGATTCCTTGGGACGACTGTGGGCAGGTGAGTTGGCCAATTAATTGAGGTCTCACATTATTAATACACCACAAATTTGTAAAAAAAATACTTTTTCTTTTACTCAGGAACAATGAATGGAGATGCTCCAACTGGTGCTTTGTACAAGATCAACAAAGGTGAAATTACAACAATGGAGACTTCAATCACCACTGGAAATGGAATTGCATGGAATAGCGACAACACACTGATGTATTACATCGACACGCCCACTCGGAAGGTGGATGTCTTTGACTACAACAGCGCTGCAGGAACTATTTCCAACAGAAGGACTGTTTATGACTTCAACACTACGGGCGAAAATGGTTCTCCTGATGGAATGACCATCGATGCCAATGGAAATCTTTTTGTTGGATGCTGGGGAGGAAATCAAGTGAGAATTTTGTACTACCTCTGTGTGGAATTCAGGCATACAAGTATACAACAAAAGTATTTAATTTATATTATCATAATTACAGCTAATTCATGTTAACCCGACAACTGGAACAAAAATCCGGAGCATTCCGATGCCAACCTCCAACATTACTTCTGCTGCATTTGGAGGACCTAATTTGGACGTTCTTTACGTCACTTCTGCCCGTTCAGGTCTCAGTGACACTCAACTTGGACAACAACCAGCTGCAGGGGCGCTTTTCCAAATCACGAACCTCGGTGTGCGCGGTCAGGCGGGAGGGAACGCGTATATTCTGGAATAGCTGACTTTCTCGAATGGCTATCTTCAGCGTTTAAAGCAATGAATTTAAATGAACTTTAAAAATACTTCGTAAACACTACTAGATTATATATTAAATGGACAAATTTATAAAAGGGCAATGTTGAGATTAAAATTAGTTTACTCTTGACTTTGTGCTATTTAATATCTGGTCTGCTTTCAAGGAACGGCAAACAATTAAATGGCATACAAATTGAAAGAAGCAAACTGAATCACAACTACAAATGAATAGAGTGTAGTGAAGTGAAGGTCAACCTATGAAATGCAAGATATGGCGAGTCTAGTTTGGTTAAACTTGGCAGTCCAAATATTACAACAAGTATGTAGGTAAGCAGTCTGGAGTCTGGACAGTCTGGAGTAGGAAAGCTGGAGACTAATGAGCAACTGCTGATACCAAACTCTTGACTATCCATGACATGAAAACCGAGTGCAGTTATTTGCCTACACTATATCCCTTATCGTTATCAGTCATTAACTGCGTAATATTTAAATGGTCGTCTGGTTAACTATTAAGTAATTACACTTGACAGTAAATTAAACAATACATATCATTCCAATATTTAAAGTTGCATGAACTTTTGGGATGAATAAAAGAGACGTGAATTGCTGCATCATCTCTCATTACCGTTTGACTGTCTACTAGTAAAGAACTTTAATTATTTTAAAATGTCGTCTCCCTACGTTCAAACAATTAATTCGTGCTTGCTTGGAGAAGGTCCTCATTGGGATGGAGGGAAGCAGGAGCTTTACTCCGTTGACATTGGAGAGAACTACGTCAACAGATTCGTCCCCTTAACTGGTGAAACTACAAGAGTGAAGATTGGTAAGCAATTTAGAATTAAAGTTAATGATTCAGTTATATTTTGAAATAAATTACTCATTTATTTAGATGGAGAAAGGGGAGTTTCGCTTGTTGTTCCTGTGGCTGGTCAGCCAAACCAGTACATAATTTCCAGGGGCAGAGACCTCAACCTTCTCGAGTGGGACGGACATTCGTCAACACCAACTACAATGTCCACGATCCTATCTGTGGAGCCACAGAATCCTTCAAATAAGTTCAACGATGCTAAAGTTGATTCTTTGGGACGATTGTGGGCAGGTTGGTGAAATAACTAATTCAGAGCTCACATTGCTGCACAAGCAAAAAATTATTTAATCAGGAATTTCACGTTTGAATTAGGAACAATGAACGAAGGCGGAGCTCCATCTGGAGCTTTGTACAAGATCAACAAAGGTGAAATTACGACAATGGTGACCACAATAACCACCGGAAACGGAATTGCATGGAATAACAACAACACGCTGATGTATTACATCGACACGCCCACTCGGAAAGTGGATGTCTTCGACTACAACAGCGCTGCGGGAACTATTTCCAACAGAAGGACTGTGTATGACTTCATTGCTACAGGCGAAACCGGTGATCCGGATGGAATGACCATCGATGCCAATGGAAATCTTTTGGTTGGATGCTGGGGAGGAAGACAGGTAAAAGATATTAATCGTCTTGCGCAATTCCGATCAGTTATTTCAATTAATTCCAGCTAATTCACGTTAACCCGGCAACAGGAACAAAAATCCGAAGTATTCCGATGCCTACCTCCAACATTACTTCTGCTGCATTCGGAGGACCTAACTTGGACGTTCTTTATGTCACTTCAGCCCGAACCGGTCTCAGTGACACTCAACTCGGACAGCAACCAGCTGCAGGGGTGCTTTTCCAAATCACGAACCTCGGTGTGCGCGGTCAGGCGGGAGGGAACGCGTATATTCTGGAGTAGGCGTCAATTCTTTATTTCAGTTACCTTCAGAGTTTAATATTGTAAATAAATTAAAATTGTATCCATACCTACTTCGTCAGCACTTATGTAAAACTAGTATTTAAATTCAAAAGTTATGTAAATGGAAATAAAATTAGATGATCCTTTACTTTTTGCTACTTGAGCGTCTACTAAAATGTTGCGCAGATATTGAAACTACTGAAGCATATTGAGTCATTGCTCTCGCTTTCCTCGTGATAACCCTACGCATGAGGTGTTAAACGTCTTTCAATGCAAACTGCACGTAACTTTAAGCACTTTGTTGTAAAAATCCAACTTGATACCCATCAGCTGGCATTTAAAAATTACAGTTGAAGATGAACCTGTGTATAGTGTAGTCAATTAAGTTATTCTTTATTCGATTTATTCGTGTAGTCACTCTAGCCTGTCCAAACATTGCAACAGTGTCGTTAAGCAATGTGACGTAGCTAAGCTGTAAACTAATGAGCAACTGCTAAAAACAGACTGTTAACTTTCCATGACATGAAATGTGAGCGTTCTACTTTTCCAATACTTTAACCTTTATCAGTCATTAACTGTGTAGTATTTAAATGGGCGTCTATTTATCTGTGAACTAATTCCACTTGACAACAAATTTAAAAAACACATCATCCCCATATTTAAAGTTGCATGAACTTTTTGGGATGAATAAAAAAGTCGCGGATTTCTGCATCAGCTCTCATTATCTGTCTGGCGTTTAAGTGACTGCTTGTGAAAGACTTTTAAAATTGTTTGAAAATGTCGACCCCCTACGTTCAAACAATCAACACATGCTTGGTGGGAGAGGCTCCTTATTGGGATGCAGGGAAGCAGGAACTTTACTCTGTCGACTTTGTCGAGAATTACGTTAACAGATTTGTTCCCGCAACTGGAGAAAGTACCAGAGTCAAAATTGGTAAGTGAATTCAATTTCAAATTAAAGGTTCTTAATAAGTCCCAAATGTTTTTTTAATTAGATGGAGAATGGGGAGTTTCTTTCGTTGTTCCTGTAGCTGGACAGCCAAACCAGTATATCATTTCCAGAGCCAGAGAGCTCATTCTTCTCGAGTGGGATGGACATTCATCCGCACCAACTACAATGACCACAATCCTATCTGTTGAGCCCGACAAACCTTCAAATCGGTTTAACGATGCAAAAGTTGATTCTTTGGGACGATTGTGGGCAGGTGAGTTGAGCAATTAATTGAGGTCTAAAATTGCTAAGAAATAATCACAAAATGTTTCTTTAATTCAGGAACATTGAATGGAGATGGGGATCCAACTGGTGCATTGTACAAGATCGAGAAAGGCGAAATTACAACGATGGAGACCTCAATAGCCAATGGAAATGGACTTGTATGGAACAGCGACAACACGCTGATGTATTACATCGACTCGGCTACTCGGAGGGTGGATGTCTTTGACTACAACAGCGCAGCAGGAACTATTTCCAATCGAAGGACTGTTTATGACTTCAACACTACGGGGGAAAATGGTTCTCCAGACGGAATGACCATCGATGCAGATGGAAATCTTTTGGTTGGATGCTGGGCAGGAAGTCAGGTAAAAGATATTAATCGCCTTGCGCAATTCCGATAATTTATTTTAATTAATTCCAGCTAATTCACGTTAACCCGACAACTGGAGCAAAAATCCGGAGCATTCCAATGCCAACAACGAACATAACGTCTGCTGCGTTCGGGGGACCCAACTTGGATGTTCTTTATGTCACTTCTGCTCGTTCGGGTCTCAGTGACACTCAACTTGGACAACAACCAACTGCAGGCGCACTTTTCCAAATAACAAACCTTGGTGTGCGCGGTCAGGCGGGAGGCAACGCGTATATTCTGGAGTAGATTTTTTCAAATCTTTTAAGGCTATTTACATCATTCAAAGTTATGAATTTAATTTAACTTCCATTTTACTTCGCTGACGTTCTAATAAAATTTTTAATTAAACAAAAAAGTTTTATGGTGTTGAATAAAACTCGAAGATTCCTGATTTTATCCTATGTGAGCGTCTGCTTAAAATGAACTGTAATCGATTAGATGTAAATGGCAGATGGCCTAAATAAATATTGGAAATACCAAAGCAAACTGAATCATAATCATAAATCTCGGTTGTCAGTCTGTTGCCCTACTTTAAATAAATCTCGGTTGTCAGTCTGTTGCCCTACTTTAAATAAATCTCATGCATTTCTGTACATTCATTTATAACAACAGCAACTTGATAAACAACTCCAAGTTAAATTTATGAGCAGTCTGTACTCCTATATAAATTTATCAGAAATTTAATTTAAGATATATATTCAAGTATACATCTATGCCTGCAAGCAATTGTTAAAGGTAAAATCTACTAAAATGCACTGAAGGAATAAGACGCAGGACATGATATACCACGAATAGGAAATGCATGTAATGCTTGCTGTAATTTTCAATTGCAGATATTAAACAAGAGGGTAGCTAGCATCTGTTGCGATACCACATTGGTTGTTAAGGTTTCTTGCCATCTTGATGTATCCTTGATCTCCCCAAGTTGTTCCCCACGAATTCTTCACCAACCAGTAATCTTGACCATCGTCAGTTCCATATCTAATTGTATATTTATTAAATAAGGTTAAATAATAATTATTAAGCTTTCTTCTGTTTTACTTTGAAGATATGAAAAGAGTATACTTACCCCACAACAAGGACTGCGTGATCAATGTCTTTTACATAATTACCGCAGTCCTTTTCAACGTATACGCCAGAAGAATACATTTGGAAGGACTGATGGTTGGCATCAATTCCAACTGATATCTAGATTATAATTTTATTTAAATGGCACATTAAACAATAATTCTTCTTCCCATAAATTATAAACCAAATAACCTTTCGAAAATCAGTACGATATGATGCAAGCAAGACTTACCGGTCCGATTGCAGCAACTGCTTTCATGAGATCTTCTTCTGTTCTAGATGCGATATCCACGAATCCAGTGTCATCAGCTCCTGAATCTGCCAACTTGTACCTGCAGACTCCATCAACTCCTTCGTACGGGTAGCTTTTCTCAGTGTCAATGCCTTCGTTGCTTTCAATATATTGAAAAGCCCAATCCATATTTCCTCCATTACATCCGCTGTCTTCCTCTTTATCAGGGATAAAAATTTCCTTTTGTAAATAGAATAAACTAAAGCATAACTTTGATAAGCTTACTTGAACAATCAATCAAATTCTGTTCGGAGAGAGAAACCAACTTTCCTGTTTTCCTCATTGTTTGTCCCTCCAATGCTCCAGTCTGAGAGACAGGAAATAATTTAACATTAGAAGAGTCTTTATTTAATTTTGACTTAAACAAAAAATTATTCTTACAGTGGAGAAGGCCCAGCATGATCCACAGTTACCTTGATCTTTAATCTCAGTGACGAATCCCTTGGTTCTCCAGTCGACTGCCAACGGAGCTACGAAATTCTCTGGAGCAAGAAAAGTTGCTCCACGACGTGTGGAGTTTAGATTTGGTTTGTACCCATTCATCGTTGTTTTGATTTCGTGAAGCAACAAATCTCCGTATTTATTCATTCCTGTGCAACACGATTTTTTTGAATTTAAATATGTTACTTCTGTACCCGGTAACAGGAACTCCATCACACAATTCTACGTACCAAGCTTGAACGAGCCATTTCTGTTGTGCTGAGCGATAATTTGACGATTCTGCAAATATATTTTCATCCGGAATTTATCCTCTGCCTCACTTGCATATTTCTTAGCGTGCAGAGCCTTATTGCCAAATCAGACGAAGATTGATTTTAATTAGATTTAACAATAAGTACAATTTGCAGCCATTTAGAAATATGATGTTACCTTATAGGCTGCCCATTCATCCTGAGCAAGTTCTTTCAGAGGTACTCCAGCAACTACATGGATTCCGGCCACAGCTGTGATCACAAACAATATACGGATATTCATCATTCCTCAATTATTGTAAACTATGGACGTCGAAGAAAGGGCTGTAGATTAAGGCAAGGATTAAGTACGAGACGTGTTTCCTGAATTAAAAACGGAGAATAAATACTGGGCATCCAGTCACTCAAGCAGCTCTTTACATGTTCATAAAACCAAAGATGAATTCTGTTTTTATAATGCAAATAAACTCCTTAACTTGACCGATAAGGTCTGCGCTGAGATTTGTCAGTATTGCGCTCCATGGCATGTTCAGGTCCATTGGTAAAAACTCCATGTGTATCTTATCGGGGAATGTGTGGTTTGACAGATAATCTACGCCGAAGACACATGTGGAAATGGTGAATGCGTCAAAGAAAGGTTAAATTCATGTGACAAAAGACAAATTCTACTTACTGGTGCATTACTTCAACTTTTACTGCCTGGTGAACCACGTTCTTCAATAAAGATTGATGTACTTTAATCTGATGTCTGATTGTTTGCTTTTTTAGAAAGAAAAATCCCTCACTGATTCATGGCCACCCTTTGTCCTTAAAGAATTTCAATTCATTCGTCTTAATCTACACGATATAAACATTAAGAAATTTTTCTATAAGGAATTTATATCTATATATATATATTTAAATATTTATGTATAATATATACCTTTGAAACCTTTGTATATTACGATTGTTTGCCTGTGTAATAATTAAGGTTGAAAGGAGTATGCCAATCCGTAAAAACTTTTGAATGATAAGAGGTGATAAAAATGAATGCTAAGTTTAAGTTTTAAGTGCAAATAGAGCATGAATCTTTTACTCCTTGTGGGAAGATGAAGTTCATTAATTTGTCCAAGTTTAATTTAACTTCACCTGTGCTGCCAATGCCAATAATAAGCCACAGACGATATCACTCTTTGGAATTGTGTCGGGAATTGCATGCAATTAAAATAAATCACGTTGAATGCAAATTAATATAAACGCATTGCATTTGCTTATTGCGTTAAATCCTAATTACTAGATGCCCCACATTAATGCAGATTTACGCAACTGAAGTTAATGAAGGTTTCAAGTTAAGGTGAATAATATCGAAAGATTGATCATATTTATTTTCAGACTAATATTGCAAACTCAAAAAGCTATCAATCTATTAAGAAATTTCGAAAATTGATAAAAGTGTCCTTTTCAAGTAAATCAAATCTGTATTTTCTACAGATAGGATAATTTCTTCAATCTCCACTGTAAATCACATAACAATTAACAAACTTCAAGGTGCATAAATTAGGAGAAACTTAAGCCAGCATAATTCCTTATTTCATTAAAATAGTATCTGTGGAGTTTGTATCGCATGTTAAATATGCGATGGTGATGTTTATAAGTTTGAAAGTGTCTGAAGCAGAAGGTGCAAAAAGAATGCCAAGGGCACCCGGGATTCCCAAGCGGTCACCCATCCAAGTACTAACCGGGCCCAATGTTGCTTAACTTCGGTGATCGGACGAGAACCGGTGTGTTCAACATGGTATGGCCCTTGACGAGTGAAGCAGCAGCATAACTTCTCCTAGGTCCACTACACTCCCTATCTCCACAACGTGGATAGGTACGAGTCCGGCTACAGAGTTCTCTCTGCTCCACTCAACTCTCACTTGCAAATGTACAACTGAAGTCTCTGTGAGTTTCTGACTTCTCGATTATTCTTATGCGAAGTTGCGTGTTTAGTAATTATTCATTATTCAACACCAGTTACTACAATCAATTAATCTAATACATAATAATTCTCATATGCGCTTTGTCAGACAAGTAATTCCTTTAACTCATTCTGTTTAAAAATTGTCTCTTCATACACCATGAAGGACTACAAACGTGGATCTTCTCATGTTATTTTCGATTTGTATTTAAACTAACCGTTGTTTGTTGTGAGGCTGTAGCTTCCAATCTCAATCATTAACTCACTCAGCACACAGACCATTAAAACTAGATAAATCTTATGTGTTACTGAAATATTTCTTACTTGCTGTTTCACTGTTGAGCTAAACTTTATTGTCAACAACATTTTTTCTTCATTCGCAACTTATATTTGCAATCGCTTGGAAAACTTTAATAAAATTACAACTGACCCCGTTCAATAGCAAACTGATTTCTCCATTGTTTACTGACCATTTCTACTAACAGAGAGCTTACCTTCTCATTAGTAGCCTGATTGAGTGTTGACAGATATTTCTGCAGAGCCTCTGCCGCATGGGACATATGCGAAATATGCAAAGCTTGTGATAAAATTCCATTGTGTTTATCTGGTGGAATTCTGCTTAAACAGGAATGACATGTCACAGTAAAGTTATTATGCTTTGGAGAGCTACAGGATGTCAGGTGCATTTGTCCCACTGATTCTGTTTTCTGCTCTTTGTCTTCATTGTGATGAAGGAAGTCTCACCTTTCGCAACTTCCTCCTTTTCTGTTCATCTCCAACAAACACGAACCTCCCTTCAGTCCTCAAAGAAAGAAACGTCTACCTCTCCACTTCATTCCACATCCAGTTTTCTTTTATCTCTCGCCACGACAACGTCACAATTTCACACGTCAATTCCAGTGAGATAGCGCCAGTTTAAAAAGTCATAGAAGATTTAAATTTGCAAATACCTTATCTAAAGTATAGTCTTTCATGTGGCTTCAGTTACAAGGTCATTCGAAAAGAGAATAATTCAAGTGAAGAGAGTGTGGATGAAGAGGAATTTTAAGAAATTCAAGTTGACTTGAGGAATTCACAGATTCTCCTTCAGTTGGACATGAAGGAAGACGACAAATATGAATTCGGAGACACAGTTTATTTTATCATCCTCGCGATAGAAAGAAACTAGAAACCTCTCAGCCTCCCAAGAACATTGAGTATCTCGTTATGGAGACTGAGTCCGGAGTACCTCCTCACCGAAAGCTGGAAGAGGGTGGAAATTAAACCGGAAGTGCCTTTCAACTCCGGCCAATTTACTATTCCCAATGAGGCTCAGCTGCAACTTGAACTTGGATAGGAGTTTGGAATTTTCGTTACTTTGGACGAATGGAGTGAAGAAGATATTGAAAGAATAGGAGACATCGTGCCTTCATCGATTTTGGAACATCAAATACTCCAGTTGATTTGTCAGTCGTCAACGTACTTCTACTCACACGCCATAAAAAAATTCACACACGGGTAGAAGACACACCTTCACATTCTTTAGGCCTAACTATAAAATATCTAACAATTTTCCTACACAAAATAACCCGGTAATCTTTTTGGACGTAGAAGTCCGAAATGGGTTCAGATTTCCTCTTGCGAAAGTTGAATGTTCGTTTCAATTCCTTCGGGATGATCTTGAATGCCCGTATTTGAAATTCAAGAACGAATTGTATTTTAAACTGGACGAGGCAGGGCAAATTAGTAGAGCAGAGTGTTGTGCAGAGACTGTGGAATGTGACGTCTCTGGAACACCCAAATCTGAGGTCAGTCACAATTGCAAACTTTCACACTTCCCACTGAAGGTTATCCGAGACGGATTGAAGTTCAAGTTGAAACACTGACTTTACCGATTCGTGCAAAAAAAGTTATATTGCTCCTTTGGAATTGAAAGAGTCCTTACGCTCTGGAAACTCCCTCACTTTTTCGTATTCTGCATCAAATATGAATCACTATTTTATTTTGGGAGTAGCCTTGACAAATTCCTTTCACCTACTTCAAGAAGGAACTCTTAGTGACCAAAAGATCACAGACAGTCTCTGTCTGATAGGAAGAGACGACAGGTCTCCATTTTGGAATTGCAAAGAACTAAATGGTGGAAAGTGAAGGACATGAATTAAACTCAAAGCGTGTTAGATAAAAAGGAAACAGGAGCGTCTCCCAGTTCTAGGAGAAAGTTCAATTCCTCGCTGACAACCGGAAAAGAAGAAGAAGGAGACGTAAAAGATGCAAGAAAACTTGGCGACTGGTTGGATTTGGTACACGAAGCCTAAAATTAGGGCAAAATTTCCATATGACCTGTAATTAACTAAGAAGATCTACGGAATCGTTATTAATCCAGTTCAAGGCCTTGTAATCACTCAGCCATTGACTTACGATCAAAAACAGATTGATCAGAGAGAGATTGTACAGAGAAAGCAACCTGGAGATTCGTGCGTGTGTGACCAACAACTCCAACAATAAGATATTTTCTACCGAAATGAAAGAAGAAGCGAGAGACAATATTTTTGTCGTTGGAAGAGAAAGTGAATTCAATGACTACCGAAATTACTTTTCAATTAGAACGGAAACGTTTAAATTTACCTGAATTTAGCATACCAGGACGAAAACACACGAGTTCCTGCAATGAATTCAACACTCAACTTCCATTCAAAATAAAAGGAGGACCACTTTCTTATCTTTAAAAATCTCACAGAAGAACGAAACAACTCAAATATGTCTGTGACATTCCCACCTACCTACTACAACAGCAATTCACAAGTTAATGCCTTCGTAACATTCAACTTTCTCCAGCAGTACATTTTATCCGCAACTAAACGAGCACCTGAGTTTTATAATGATTTCTTCGGTGACTTCAGCCTTTCCTTCGCTCTCCTGTGAGTTTACTTTACGATGCGGAAAGGAGCATGCACCTCATCCTCAGCCTTGCACTGACCCAAAACTCTTGTTTGAGGAGAATGATCTTCACAGCTGTCATAAATATTGGGACACTCATAGAAGTACGAAACACATAGTTTGTGCAAAAGGACTCTTCTTTACATCAAAGAATTTCATCTGCATCTGCTGAAGGGCTGAAGGAACTTTTAATATTTTCTCGAAGTTCAACCAACTTGCGTGATCTAACTGCCATGGCCTACTTGCTCATCTACAGAAAGATTTTGTTGGTTCCTCCCATCGAAAGAACTCACTCAATTTGCACGGAAAATAAACCTTGGCAAATATTCGGATAAGGAGATTGCAGTCAAAATGATAGATAACAGATAGAAAGGCGAAGTCAAGCTTAGCTTTGAAGGTCAAGGTATCGGACTCGGATATGTTTTCTATGGATTCTAGTGTCTCTACACACACCACCAGGTTAAACCCGATTAATAATATGCTCAAAATCATTCTTAACATCTTTGTCATTTTATCAATCCCGAAAATCTACTAGCCAGGTTATGAGTCAGCGTTGGATTATGACATTGAGTAATACGATAAATAAATGCATTAACTAATTGTACACATCATTTTGTTTTTTCATCTAATTTTTTAGCATTGGATTTTACAAAGATATTCCTTTGCACAAGAATTCTTTAGTAAAATATGTATCTCAATATTCATTATGTTTATTGAAGTTGTAAAACAGGAGATTTTAATGGATTACTTGCTATTTTTAGTCGCAGTCAAGTTGTCTCAGTTGCGAAGAAATATTGAAATGTTATAATTTGAGTTTTTGCTTTTCAATTTACTTTTCCTCACGTTGAATTAAATCGTTTTACATTTTGTTAGTGATTGACTGTCTAGTTGCATTGAATGAGTGAGATATTTTACGTAAAAACGTCATGCCAAGCAGTCTCAATAGCCCAGCCAATCCTTTCAACTAAAAGAGATAAATGTCAAGGACTCTAGGAGATTTAGTTAGTTTCAAATCGTTTAATTGGAATCCGAAGCACCCTTTACTTCTATAATTATTACCCCCTCGGGTCGCTTGTGGACTGCAGCGGCCCAACCGAGTTTGGTCATGATTAACATACTAAATGAGCAGTAACAAGACCTGAAACTTAATCGTGCACTTCAAATTCGGCTAATTGGAAGAAAAAGTCCCTCACATTCCTACTGTCTTGACTCCCACCGGTCACCTAGTCCTTCGATTTGATTTACAATTTGACACAACCTCACTTTTATTAACTAGTATCGCTGTACCAAATTTGAGCTCTCTAAGTTAATCGGGTCTCAAGTTATCGTCTAAACAGAAGGACAGACATGCGACGACATCAAACTTATCTTATAAGCCCAAATTGACTGGGCTAAAAGGACCCTATCATTCGCCTTATTCACATATTCCTCAGTTAGTTAATGTCCATCAATTCGCTTGTTTCGTAATCATCTTTCTCTTGTGTAGTTGGGACTTAACATAGATCATCCTTATCTATAAGGGACGCTGCATCCGGAGTGTTAAGTCCGTACTTCCCATTTACAGTTGAAGTACGTACGTAAAAGTTGTATTATTTTGAATCTTTACTTCAATATTCATTTGGGTGTCATCCTGTTCATTAAACAAAAACAAATAATTGTAACAACTGGAGGCGGTAGATTCTCTAAGTCATCATTAATATATAAATTTGCAGTATTAGCATTGTTTGCGAAGAATACAGAATTTTTACTACTATCTGCATTAACTGCAAATTGTTCATGTGACAAGGCAGCTTGATTGGAAATCAAATCACAGTAGTAAAGAAACTACTCAATTCCAAATTACATCATCATGAAATTGTCTAAGATTGTTTGTGTGGCAGCAATTATAACTCTCCAAATAACGCTCGAATGTTCAGGTATGAGTGCCCTCGAAGTTTGTTCGGTATTTGATTTATTTAAGAACTATAATCATGAATTTGCAGCAATTGACGTTTATGGATCTAGCAGCAGTCTGCTGAAGGATTGTGATGGGGTGAAAGTTAAAGTGGTTGCAACACCGAAGACCAAAATGGATGGAATGATGTTTGGATGCGTTAGCGCTGCGTCTAGGTACGAATTTCCAGGCGACACTTGTGGAACCTTCAAGGTGAATCTTCAAGGTGAATCCGTAAACACAACAAATGGAATTCCCGAATCCTTCGTAAGGTACCTTTTGTACCAACATTTTGGATTCACCAATGGAGAATTGTGTGGCTGTAAATCAAATGCTTCTAATACAGGCAGCTTGAGTTTTGGAGATTATCAGTTATTATTGATCCTTTTGGCAGTGGGAATGTCGTTTAATTTAATTAAAATGTAAGTATACTTTGTTTCCTTCAAGGTTTACGCAAAACATATGGCATTAAGGAACAGAGAAATTGAATTTACAATACAGTGTATATGGAATTTTAAGCATGCAAGTTCATGGGTTTTGATAAAGATTATGATTGCTAATGGGAAATGATGGAATTTTGCTGCATCATATTATTCATCAATAAAGTTATAAGTTTCGATTATAAATACTGAATACAATCTGATACATGGCAAACTGAAATTGAACATTGTACATGTTTATTTCACCCTTACATACTAAAATCAGTGTTACTTACTTTACTTGCACAAGAATAACCTCGAGAGATACATGATACATGATGCATGAAACTTTTATATGAGGCATGACAATTCAAAGCAGCAGCAGTACACTGATAATGATTTTTCTAAATAAAATAGGGTTCTTACATGTGGTTCTTGTATATTACGAAAAATCTGAAGACATACACACTCCTTTTTAACCCTGTCAGTTGGGCTTATAAGATTAGTTTGATGTCTGTTCGGTGTACGCACAATAACTCATCAGCAAGTTAGTGCATCAGATTGAAAACTTGCACACACGTTGCTTGTGTCAGTGGGGAGGTCGTATAAAAAATTGGAGTCAATCGGTCAGCTGTGTGAGCGGTGGGGGTAAAAATGTTCGACCAGAACGCATCTTACCACTCTGGCACTTCCAATTGGTCTATTTTATAATTACTGTGCTAAATCAGTCGAATGAGAAACAATTGGCTGCCAAGAGTGAGTGCACGTTGAAGATTGTCGTGGTTAGTTCCACAAAGGCAGAGTATTGAGATTGATTTGTGGGAGCGAGAAGCGCTGGAGAGTGAGGGAGAATTTTGGGTAGAGGAGTAGGTGTCTTGTGGAGACTGTGGAATTCTGTGATGGAGTTTCAAATAGTCTGCGCTGAAGAGACTGCTTGGCATGAAGTTTTCATAATATGGTATACACAGAACTGGACCTACAAAATAATCGAATGCAAATTTCCTAATAAAATTACAGAAATGAAATCTGTCAGAAATGAATTCTGTATAATTTAGAATTGAAGCCAGCAAGAACCCCACCTTGATTGATTCAGTTTCGCAACTAATTGTGAAATACTTTGTCTCCTCACTGCTTCCTTTGGTGAATTCAACGGTAGTGCATAAAGTAAACTTTTGTTTTGAGGATAAAAACCAAAATAACAATCTGCACTCCTAGGAATCCAACTGCACGGGGTAATGTGTCTCTTTTCTGCATAAAAGTTCCCTAATGCAATTTGAATAAGTAAGGTGTTACGAGTACGTTCCAGTTTGTTTCTCATTCGCTGCTATTTTACAAAATTAATGTTTTGAATTTAAAAACCAAATTTAGTCAACTTCAAGAGATACACACGTACCATGTTGTAATAGCAACGTGAATAGATTGAGGGCATGTGGCCAGCTTACGTAGCATAAGCGGAAAAGGAAATTGAAGACTTGTTTTTGATTCGAGAACAATCAAAAACAATTAATTCAGAATTGTATGGAAAAGGATATTGGTTAAGTTATGTAAATCTAGTTACTCAACTTTGATTCGACATGGTTGATCAATTTTACGTATTCTAAATGTTTTAGTGAGTTTGAGTATATTAACCGCAGTAAATATGCTTTATGCTACGGAAAATCCAAACCCGGGCCCATTTACACGTCAATTCACACCCACAATGTCAATAACCTTTGTCATCTTTCAAAACTGCGCGATAGAAGTGAATAAAGGGGTCATCAGCATCCATAACATAAACCACAGCGACGACGTAATGATGTAAATGCTACATTGAGGACAGTAATTTTTTGGGTTTTACAATTAAAATTTGCACTAGAAAGATCATTAAATACAGTTTTTTTCCTAGTTATTAATTTCCTAGTTGGTAATTCCTAGCTGTTAATATAAAAGCACGAAAAAGTTTCTTCAATTCATCAGTTCCTTGTGTGAATACTTCACAGACTTCACTTACCATCAGAGGTTATTTTTTAACTAAAATGGACTGCCGTAGTCTGATAATCTAGTTCCCTGATTACAAGATATACATAATTTAAAGGTAAAAATTTCAAAAAAAATCATTATTCAGGGCCATTGATAGCTGAGTGATAGCTGAGCGAAAATGGAATATTTTTAATTTATTGAGATGTTTTGGAAAAATTCGTACATGTACGAGATATTTTATTTTCTAAGTCTTATTCCGGGTACAAATGCTTTAAAACATTTTGTACGTTTCTGAAATTTTTAAATTTGAATAACTTTATTGTAATCTGAAAAAGTAATTTTTCAAAATTTTAGACTTTCTTTTTCGGAAGCAGGAACAAGCAATAGAATTGAAAATTCACAATTGCACACAAGTTTTTGTAAATGATTTTATAGAATTGTCTTATATCATATTTTCACTCATATATGAGCTATCATTGATCGTTAAGAGTCAAAATTTTGCAATTTTCGAAACAAGGATATACCTCACATTGTATTTTATGCATATCGCTATCAGAAAACGCGATTATCAAACTACGGCAGTCCATTGTTAGGTGGGAACAAAAATAATTAACGGCTTTTAATTCCTCTCAACACTGTCAACAGCAGTTTACAGCAGCAGCCTAGCAGTTTTTGATTAAGGGATAAAACGCACAGGTATTATTAAACAGTGGAACTGTATTCTTCTGTGTGTAATAGCTTTCTTGTTGGTATTCCAACATTTCAATACTTGCCATCTTTGCAAATTGTAAATAAATTCTTACCTTGTTAGAAAAAAATTCCTGAAAATGAAAAACACTACCTTCTTCGCGATCCTATTTCTTGGTCTTCAGTTGACGCTGCGGTGCTCGGGTAAGTCTGCATTTAACGTTGTTTGTTTTATTTTTAACCACGCACCTAGTTAATGTTACACCTTATAGCCCTACAGTGCTACCAGAATGCAGATTCCCGTAGCAGCAAGATGAGGCTTGATGATTGTGATGGTGTGTGCATGAAATTAATGGGAAAATCTTCTTCAAATTTACCAAATCCCTTGTTCGGATGTGCCAGACCTGCAAATATTTTTCCAAGAAACAAATGCGGGGAGTTCTCAATGAAAAGCCGTTTTAGCGACACAGTACACACAACAAACGGAATTCCAGAAATTTTCGTGAAGGAAATTTTGCATAATACTCTGGGATACACGGAAGGGGAAATCTGTACTTGTGATTCAAATGGTTGCAACAACGGCAGTACATTCGGACACAGACACTCACAAATAATTTCGGTTTTTTTCTCCACATTTGTGACATTAACTTTCATTATTCTGTAAGAACCCTTGTGTAACACTAAAAAAAATGTTGGGCTAATAAGGACTTAAAATATCTATCTCATTTATTTCGCAAATATCCCAGTAGTAATTCCGTAATATTAAACAAAAATCAGATTAAAGGCATCCAGTACACAAATATCCTAGCCTACATTACCTGATAAAGCATTTAAATTGTAAATAAATTTATGCCCAATAATTAAGTCTGTTGATTTGTTTTCAAGTAAAGTTGTTATTTTCTTAATTATTGTACTCTTTACGCAAAGAATTTTTCCAGCTTACAAGTTTATTCAAATAAACTATTTTTTTGTTAGTCATCGTCAAAAATACAGATTCTTTGAAGCCACCAGACTTGCCTTTAAATTTTTTCTCCTGATAAAGGAATATTTCGGTTCCTCGATACATCCCTTCACAAGCATTCGCTCAGGTCGAAGGTCTGAGAATGAAATTTACCAGATTTTCGTATAAGAGGACAGTCAAAATACTAAATGAGGACACGCAAGGCGAAGTCAAGCTTAATTTTGAAGGTCAGGGTAAAGGACTGGGATATGTTGTCCACGGTTTCAAGTGTTTCTACATACACCACCTGATTAAATCTGATTCATAACATTCTCCAAATTATCCTAAGTATATGCGTCATTTTATCACTCCTGAAAATCATTTAATCATGCAAATTGTGTACATTGTTTAATGATAACGAGCAATGCACTAAACAAATGCCTCAACACATTATTCACAGCGTTTTGATTTGTTAACTGCTATATTAGGTAAAATATCATCCTTTGCATAAGCATCCTTTACTAAAATATGTAATTAAATGCATGCATCGTATATTGAAGTTGTAAGCAATGTGATTCTTATGGATTTCTAATCATTTCTATCGCTGTGTGTCTTAGGTAGGATTTTCTCTCAGCTTGATCAGGATAGGAGAAAGCAAACTGGCAGTTTTTATTGACTTCCACCACTTTCTTCGCCCTGCTGAATGTTCATTAAAACTCACCATCCAAGAAAAGGTTCACGAGTCATTTCTTTAAGTTGGAACCATGAGAGTTCATAAAAACATTTGCACTGAATCGGGCTTAACCCACAAAAGATGTTCCATTGTTAGTTAATACATATTGATGCTGTAGCTTCGCAGAGTTCTTTACAATGTGCAGAGTGAATCTGGCAGTTTTCCCACAATTTTGAAACCTAATAACTCCCAATCTGCAATACATATTTTGTCGAAAAAAATTTACTCCGACAGGGAAAGCGATTGTGACTCCGAGGATACCCACCTGATTGCCGTGAGATCATTTTGGGGGTCACAGTAGACAAAAACGGGGAAAATGATCCTAAAAAATGGTTGGCAACATGGAGTCACGGTGAAGTTCCCGAATCGCTTAGAAACAGCATTGAAAGGTGGTGTTGATTTAAATTAGAATCAAATCTGAAGGTTAAGTCATTAAAGCGCAATAAAGCAAATTTGAACATCGAATGAACCCACACATACTAAATACAGTATTACTTACTGTACTTGGAAGTACACAAAATATAACCTATGATGCGTGATTTCAGAATTTTCTAACTGGTGAAGGGGTCAGATCGTCAGGTGATCTGGTTTAAAAAAGCATGACAATACCAAGCAGAAGTATACGAATAAAATATAATTTGGTTCTTGCATGTGAATCGAATGTTGGAATTCGACAATAATTTGGTGCGTTTTACGAAAAATAAAAACAAGGACAAATTAAAATTCGCAACAACAGACAATTTTGAGAAATTTGGGTCAGCAAACATAAATAGTCCTTCGGTTGAACTATTAATGAACAATTTGAATTTTTTTTCGAAATTGCTTACTAGATTTTGGTTTGAATTTGTGCAATATTTGATCACATTTTTCATAAAAAAATTAGATTTTTTTCGAAATTTTGAAATAGGCAAGTCTTAGTAAATGCGAATATGTAAAAATGCGAATCTTCAAATTTTATCAAAAATAATTTTAAATAGGAAATTGGTACCATCCAAAAAGTCATCAAATGCCGAAAATTTTGCAAAAACCCGTGTAATCTGCGAACGGACTACCATTTGGAACTAATTTTTTCGGAGTTTTCTAAGTTAAATAAAGGTGCATAAGGGAGCACATGATTTTTTAAAGCCCGAACCTCCTTCCCAATGTTAATTGTTGAAATTAATCAACCGTCATGATTGAATTTATACTGGAAATTAAAGTTATTCTTCTGGGAAAATATCAAAGGTGCCTAAAACTTACAAACTTACCTATTTAGCTAAAATATTAAAACATTTTTTTCATCCTTATGGTTGTTAAGTGTTTTTTGGATTTTTGAAACATCAATTTCACTTTCATCATAATGCTGGAAATTTACAAAACCAGGATTTCGTTGGTCTTAATTCACTTACTTGAGGACTTTACACAAGATCTTTACTAATGCCTGCGATAATTGGGGACAGTGGCATTGTCAATACTTCTGGTTTCAGAACTTTGGTGTAAAATAACGTCTAAAACGTTTTCAAGCTTATCTTTGAAATGTCAAGAAAAGTATTTCCGGTCAGCTCATCATAATTTATCAACTGTTGTTTCAAATACATGAATAGTTTTTAGTTTTACTCGATAATATAATAGTAATCAAACTTAAACACCAACAAATTACTTAAGTTAAAAACAGAACAATTAATGTTGACCTCCTAATTGGAAAACTCATTTTTCTGTGGTCGTTAACTTTTATTCCCGCAAATAAAAGACTTCAAGATTGATAACGGATTTATAGCTTGCTTCCACATGCCGTTTAAACTCAAACTTAATCATATCTCCAGAACAAATTACGGGTGGCATTTGAAATTTGGAATATGACTAGAAAAGTTCAAGTTAATCTTGAAAGTAAATTCTACTCTCTCCCAATTATCCATTTAGGCCTTGGTACGTTTGCAATTTTCTGTAGGCCAAGTGTTCACAAATTTCCTACAATTATTTAGCACAAATTAATGGTTTATTTCTTCAGGATATTTTGCAAGTTAGTTGGGGCAAGTAAATGTTAAATATTCTATATTTTATTTAAATAGCTCTTTTTAGAATGCCAGCACGTGTAATTGCGGACACATGGAAAGGCTCACAAGGTGGCTCAGAAAGAAGGGTTTGTTTTGTAAAAATTCAAATAGTCAGGAAAACACCACTGTTGCAGCCATTGCTTGTGATACTGTTTAAATTTAAGCTGAGTTTATTTGTGAAATAACATTGTTTCCGTTAAGCCAACTTGTTAAGATCAGAAATGAACTTCTCAAACGTTTGGAGATTACTCGCCTTGTTTCTAAAAACATATAAACCTCCAAATTATCCTTTCGCATATGATCCAAATAATAGAAAATTGAGCAGTAGACGTTCTAAGTACTATATTTACTTCCTTTTATACACACTAGTTATATCGCTTCTTGTCATCACTTCAGTTGTTGGCAATGTGAGCCTTGTCAAGTTAACACCAGATGTGTCTCTTAATCGAAAGGTCAGGAGTTATTTTGCTGCTGTTCTGATGAGTATTATTGGACTAAATATTTGGGTTATATCCTATCTTATTTCGATGCAGCAAAAAAATTTATTTTTGACCGTGAATATCGTTTTTAAATACATGAACGTAGTAACAGGTAGCTCATTGATGTAAATTTCACTTGTACTAAAATTAATTTTTAACTGGATATTTAAATGCAAACTTTGTACTTTGCAGGACGATTCCAGCGGTTCTTGTTACCAAACGATGGAGCACTGCTGGCTTGGTTAATCTTAGGCATCATCGGGGGCTACGTGATACCAATATTTTTTGTGCTTGGTGCTGTAACTGTTTCAGTAGACCCTTTATACTTTGTTTTACCTTGCAGTTCTAAACACAAAGCCCTGCTATTTAGTCTGCGGTTCTTTCCAGCTGCACCATTTGCAGTGCTGGGCTATTACATAATAGCACTAGGATATTTACTTATACTTGTAATTGTATCAATTATTGGGTATTCAGTCGCCCTATGTTTGCGGTTTGTCAAAAAGCTGTATACGACTACCACCTGCAGAGATCGTCCATTTTGCACATTTGGAAATAACTTTGCAATTAATTTCCGAGTTATAAAAGCCATTAAGACTCACAAAGAATTGCAGTATATTCAGTGTTTGCTAGACCAGTCATTTAGGCCAATCCTTCCTATTGTTCTATTGACGGCTGAGGTGTTATTGGTTACTTGTAATTACGGATTCATTAGGACCCACGTTATTCTTTCTGATGTTCCTTTCGTTGTGCATTTGGTACTTCCGACAATTTCATTGCTTGTTTTGTTCGTATTTTCACTTTTCTTGTCAATTGCATCGGAAGTTTTTGAGTCTTCAGTTGTTTACCTAAATTTACTCAAAGGTTTAGTTGCCAGAAATAAACACCTCATTCGGGTGACACGTGCCCAACGACCAATTCAAATAAACCTTGGAAAGCTCTTTCACGCCAAACATTCTACAAAGGCGACCTTTTACATGAATTGCACGGAACGGTCTGCAAATGCTCTCCTCCTGGTTTAAAAGTAGAATGGTTTGTGTGCTCAGATTTAGTTTGATGTTTGTTTGTTTCCCTAAATTATTTTTCTTCACGTCCCTTTTATACTTTGTCTCCTATTTTCTTTTACCCCTTTTTTAACTCTGTACCATGTGACCCCGTGTAGGTCAAAAACTCCCTTATTTGCAATAAATCCCCAGTTTGTAGGACTAGAACAGGCTGAGCCCCACGAAACTTGATAATAGCTTAATCATGAAAGGTGAAACGCGATTTGAAGAATATACTCAGTTTTATTTAGTTCATTAGAAAGCAGAAAACAGTTAAAAATTGAATAAAAACACAAACTGTCGTTATTAAGATTTATCCTCGAAAATAAATACCAAAAGTTTGATACTGGTTTTCTAGCTTGCTTCTGCATACCAATTTACTTAAAAATTAAAAGTAATTTACATAACCTGAATAAATAATGGCTGGAATCAAAATAGAATATAACTAGCAAAGACTACGATAATTTAGAAACTAAATGGTACTGTTCCGCAATTATCTAATTCTATGGCCCTGGCCCTTTTGCATTACTCTCAAGGCCAAATGTTTACAAACTCTTACAATTATATATATATTAAAGTAGAAATCAATGCCACACTGTCGTCAGAATCTATTGCCACTTGGCTAGAGGCAAGTAAATTGCAAACTCTTTATTGCGTTCATATACTTATCGCAAATGCCAGCCAATAGAATTGTGGACAAATAGAGAAGTGGATGAAGTGGCTCAGAAGGGAGAGTTTGAAACTTTTAAAATTAAAATAAAATACTGACAAACATCATAGCTACAGCCACTGCTTCTGACACAATTTAAATTCAGTCTGAGGTTATCTCCGAAAAATTTTTAATTGGATAAAGCCAACCAGCTAACATGATTAAGTTTAGCTTCAAAATGAACTTTTCAAACGTTTGGAGGTTATTTTCCTTATTTCTGGTCACAAATAAACCTCCATATTATCCTTTCACTTATGACCCAAAGAACAGAAAAATTAGCAAAAGAAGCCGTAAATACTACTTTTGCTTTTTTATCTACACACTAGTTATATCGCTTTTAACCGTCGGAACGGTTGTTGGCAACTTGACTCTTGTCAAGTTCACCCCACGACTCTCCTTAAGTCAAAAAGTCAAGAGCTATTTCGCTGCTGCTCTTATCGCTATTCTTGGACTGAATATTTGGGTTATATCTTATCTGATTTCAATTCATCATGAGGCCACATTTCTTACGGCCAATACCGTTTTGAAATACATGGATATTATAACAGGTAGTTCATTTATTCACAACTAATTTAATGTTGAATTGTTTTAAGCAAACTTTGCTTTGACAGGACGATTCCAACGATGTTTATTACCAAACGATGGGATGTTGCTGGCATGGTTGATAATAGGCGTCTTTGGGGGCAATTTGGTGACATTACTTCTTATCGCTTCAGCTGTAGCTATTTCAGTAGACCCTTTATACTTCGTTTTCCCACGCAGTTCAAGGAATGGAGTGCTAACCTTTGCTATGCGGTACACTCCAGAAGCACCTTTTGCATGGATTGGCTATTACAGTATTGCACTCGGATACTTGCTTGTGCTTCTAATTGTTTCCGTAATTGGCTATTCTGTTATACTGTGCTTGCGGTTTGTTAAAAAGGTAGACACGAGCAGAGTTCGTTTACAGTCTACACTTGAAAATAACTTTGCAATCAATTTTCGTGTTGTGAAAGTGATAAAAACTCACAAAGAATTGCAGTTGATTCAATCTCTGCTCGATCAATCTTTCCGACTGCTCCTTCCTGTTCTTTTGTTTACCGCTGAAATTTTATTAGTTACTTGTAATTATGGGTTTGTTAGAACCCAAGTTATTTTTTCTGGTGCTCCTTTCGTTGCACATATGATACTTCCATCAATTTCGGTGCTTGTAATGTTCGTATTTTCACTTTTTTTGTCTATTGCATCGGAAGTTTTTGAATCGTCAGTTGTCTACTTAAAGATACTTAAAGGTTTGGTTTCCAGAAACAAACATCTCACACGAGTGATACTTGCCCAACGACCAGTTCGAATAAACCTTGGAAAGCTTTTTCCCGCCAAACATTCTACAAAGGCAACATTTTACATGAATTGCACGGAACGATCTGCAAACGCTCTTCTGCTGATTTAAGACTAGAATGATGTGTGTGATGATATTTAGCTTGTGCACAATTGTTGTTAAGTGTATACATAGTGAGTTCGCTGGACAAGAAGGAGCTTAGCAACACGAATCTTGATAAGAATTCCCGCAGGGGTACATCGCTATACACCATATCTTGAAGTAAATTTTTACACTATCCTCCATAACGGTTTCATATGATTTGTTTATCATCATTTACAATGTTAGATTGTGCACCATGAACTGCTCCTTTATTTGGTGGTAAATGGGAACTCTTTAAAATATATATCACGCTGAGGATTTTAAAATTTTGTTTGTCTCGCACGAAACCCAATTGTTTCGTTTAATTAGCAAGGTACTGCTATCTTTGAAACACTATTTTTTAAGCTTAAAGGACATTTATAGCTCCAAATTAACTCTCATGGAAATAAAGAAAATCCAAATTAACAGTTAAATTCATTTGTCTCATTATTTTTGAAGTTGCTTACAATAATTGAGTGCTTGGCACGAAAAAAAAGGTCTCTCATTCCATGGCGATAAACATCGGCACTGTACAGTTGTTTTTGAGTGCTTTTATCTCATACTATTACTATTACCCGCATAATTACAGACAGACAGCAACCACCACTGTGGTGACATTTTGATAGAGTTTAATCGAGATTTAATGCTAAACAAAGAACCAACTCCTTATAAACTGTAA
>JAQGAD010000636.1:0-32103 GCA_034696625.1 Isotomurus palustris | reverse complement strand
GGCTAAGGGTCACATCTCATCCCCAAAGCATAAAAGGAGGCATCCTACATCCCAGGATAACCCTCATTGTCTTCAAATACCCAGTCGTAAATATTCTTGTGATTGGAAGGGTACACGAGAATGGAACATAATATTGCATAATATTACTCTTACTTCGAATATTATGAAAACCCTTGAGCTATAGAGATAAGGAACAGATCAATCAAGACTTTATTTAAATGAGTCAGCATTATGCATTTAATTGATGAGGCCGTTTACGACGGCTGATTAACTCTTACTTCACAAGTTCACAATACGTAATTTGCTGAAGACGTGTCCAATTTGGATCCTGAGGGCTTGTTGTACAATTACACACAGCCCGTCTCCCTCTCTCTCTGTTTTATTCAGCAGATAGCAAAATGTATCTCTGTCGATCACCCGACATCCTACATAATAGAAGGATACACAGAATAAAACAGATTGCATCTTGAAAAAAGAAACTCCAAGCGGAGTACAAAGACTTTTATTCATACACCCAATAATTTGAATAGCTGCATTCATGAGGATGTAATTATAGTGTAAGAATGTGAGTATGTGTGACCCTGTACACAAACTCCGCATCGAGAATGGATGTGTAGAATGCAGAAAGTTCATAAAAATCCATCACACTACGTTTGCGTATAGAAGAGAGAGCATGATATGATTGTACATGCTCAGGTGATGAATAAGGTGGTATGCAAAATATAATGGTCTCTCATTATCAGGCATCTTATTTTACAAGAGTAACCTCTTTGTCATCTATTCCCTTGTCTCCACATTGCTCAACACTCTTGCACATCAAACAAACTTTCAAGGGACTTCGCTAAGACTAAATATTCTCTCAGGTGACCAATTAAATTAGCCCCTGAGGAGATTGCAGGCGTCGAGATACTCTTCCTCCACCGATAACTCGTGAAATACCCGGAAACTTGTTATTTTCCCTGTTATGACTTTTCTATTATGAACTTATGAGTAGTGGGAGCCGTACACTTTCCTCCCCGCAAGTTTATTATATATGTTCCGGTCAAATAAACCTCTGGTAAAGGAATAAGTCACCTCGCACAATGCAATATTTCAGTAGTTAATGATAATTCAGACGTTTTCAAAAACTTTTTTGGCACTAGTCTTCGTTTGTAGGGCCAAGTGAAGTCATCCTCAGAAAAGTAATGACGACATAAGGTGAAAGATGACGAAGTGGAGAAAGCCCTTTCAGGAGGAAAGTAAAAATCCGTAATTTATCTTTTCCTGTTGACTGCTTTGCTCCTCTGGTTGGAGGATGTAAGCCAGTTCTACTCGTGGGAGGATTTTTGGTGATGCCCGACAAGCTCCCAGTTCAAAGGATTAACCCTACACACATACCTCTGAAGGAGACTTTACATAATGTGAGGAATTGGCAGTAGCGGTTTTAGGTCTATGAGAGAGATCTTCTGGAGTTCCAGTCCTCCAGGAATTCATCCCAGGGTGGTTCTCTCTCTCTCTTCCCATACACTCCTAATACTCACACATATTTACGTACTCCCAACCATTTGCTTCGCCGGACAATAAAAACGCTAGCAAATTGCACAGTTCACATCCTTCAAGTTCTTTACTCTCAATGTAGCACTTTATTTATGGAAGGATTGCGTGTACGGGTTCTTTCCGTAACATCTCTCTTCTCCCTCTCTCTCCCCATCTCGATCTTCAGGAGTTCACACAAAACAATGTTGAATGTACGGAGAAGACGACTTGTTCGGTCCAACGAAAAGCTTCGTACACAGAATCATGTGGAATGGAAAAACTATTCTTCCTCTCCGTCTTTATCCCCAGAGGAATTTGTGTTTATAAGACTCTGCTGTGTGTGTGTGTGCAATTTCCCAAAAATTCTTTGACCGCATTTTGACTTATTCTTTGGGATCATGGGACCATATGTATACCTTGTTACTTTCTTGTACTCTCATCATCGTAACTAACAAGAACCAATAATAAAGCTCCTTTAGTCCAACAAAACATGCTCAATTGTCCACTTTGACCCGAGTGTATTATATTTATTGTGTAGTCGCAGTTTTCTTGGGCAAAATATTTTCCGCACAAGCACAACATGAAAGAGAAGCTAACCTAACAGCTAAAATTGATAGGTTTCCCCTTCTACATACAACTTGCTAGTCGCTGAACTCGAATTCACAAACTGCTTTGTAAGATTGTTAGGTTTCTCTGAGAAATTCTTCGGAATAAAGTCAAACGCAAAGAGCCACCGACCTCCTCCTCAGAGAAAGTAAATATGTTCGGAGAAAGTCTTTCATTTCGGTATGCTTGACAATTTTTATTATATCACAACCATAATTGTTTTCGAATGAATTACACGCTACGAATATAGTGCTTACGTAAGAATAACCTTTGAGGTTATCTAAAGAATACAACTCCACAATAATAATTGCTCTTGACTGGGTTACACCGTAATAGTTATAAAAGGGTTTTATAGTATGTATGTTAGTACAGTAGTAGTAGACATATATATGCGTATTTCATAAGAGTTCTCTTGGCTTAAGCATACATTATATGTTAGAAAAGACATTGAAACTGCATGCCGATTGTACATGCAAACTCACAGGGCGAAACGCCTCCCGTGGGATCATCTGTATGAGGGTAACTGTACAAGAACATGTACAAAAATACAATGGAATAGTATCACTGTCTTCTTTCACGAGCATATTTGAGTGAAGAGTATATCCAAGTTGAGAGCTTTGCTGACAAAAAATCAGACTTACTTTCACATTTCGCTAGAGCAAAAAATATTGTGGATAGAAGTACATTAAGAGGAGAGGTAGAGAGAGAGGGGATTCTCGTTGAGAAAGCGGCTGTTAAATAGCAAGCAGCCTCTTTGAGTAAGTATAACATTAGTTGGGTGGGAATCTAGGAGTGTAGTTGTGGGAGTAAAGGTAGCAGCCAGGAAAAGCAGCTGATAGGAGGTAACAAAGTTTTCTGATCAGACTTCACACATCAGCAAGAAGATCTGAGAGAGAAATCATAGGAAATCCCAACACAGAGGGGAAAGTTCATTTCTCGAATTCAGCTATTTCCTCGTAGAGAGGCTTTTCGCCTCCACACAGGAGAAATCTAGTGAAACGGTGCCAAGTTCCAGATCATTGGATCAGCTAAAAGCTGTTATGTGTCCCATCCCCATCCTTTGAAAAGTTACAATTATGATACAATTTGCCATTATCAATAAACTTTTCCATTCGCGAGGAACCCTTTTGAACATTTTTATCAGCCACAATGGATTTGAGAAGAAACGCTGAAGAAGTCTTCTTGTTGGGAGAAGACGTAATGACAGGGTACTCATTAGTACACAGAAGGAGGAAAGCAGATGTTTAGAGCCTTGGAGAAGGTGATGAAGGATACGTACGTTGGAGTAATAAGCAACAAAGTAGATTTCGTGGGAAGTAAAATAGCGTGGATGAGTTCGTAGTGACAAGGAGCAACTTTCACTCACTTTCTTCAGGAAGTAACGGGCTTTGAATTACGGCAGAAGCCGCATCTAATGCTCTTGTTAGACTAGCAATTCTCTGAGAGGCCACGGTGTGCCAATCATGGCAGATGGCAAAATCCATCCTGAAACTTCCCCCAGAATACGACGGAAGGAAATCAGGATCACGATTTCTCAATCTGAATTCTCTGATTCTTCTTCTTCTCGTGGCATTTGCGTTTCTTCTATTTTTCTTCTTCCTTCCACTCCCACCCACATTACTTTTACTACGGCTAATATCATCGTCGATATCCTTAATTTCACCGACTTGTCGGTGTGGCTGCTGCTCCCACTCCCTTCTGCGTCCACACTCCAAAGATTCCTTCAGCTTTGGGAAGTAATGATCAAGTGACATGGACGTATTATTGGCAATGCTGCCATTAATCGAAATCTCTTCCATGTCGGAACTGAATCCCAGCACTTGGTGCTTGTACACATCTGAACTTCTCGAGAGAAACGTCCGATCGATTTCCATCAGCTTATCATTGATTATCCTGTGTAGAAGAGCCTTTCTACTTGGAAACCAAAATTAAACATTTGTGTTACACAAGGTGAGTAATTTCATTAAACCTGCCTACTCATCTTCCATCCCTCCTAAATGAGAGAAAGTCTTCTCTGTAATGAGAGTCCCACCTACTCAGCATTCCCATATCGATTTCCCTTTAGTTAAGTAGTCTCTATGCTTACTTTGATCTTAGAGTCCGAGGGGATGGAGGTGGAGACGGGAGTGTGTCATACTCAGGATTCACTACTGTACGGTTGTGCATTTCAGTCCGAAAGTTATCTCCAATCACGTCCAATCTCATTACTGCTGCTTGTAAATAAGCTGTAAGATAAGAAAACGCTTTGTTGTTAGATGAATCTCTTTAAGATATGAAAAGAATGGTTTCACATGGTGTAATTTTCTGAGGGAAACGACGTAGGTTTGCGGAGTTGTAATAATAACATATCTGCTACTACAATGCAGTGGGACTCAGGGAGAAAGCTTAAATAGGAGAAAGAAGGGCGAAAGCAGAAATAAAAAAGCATTGCATACAATCATTTGCCATGAAAGTAAAAAAGATTGCGGCCCGAGTGTTTTAGAATGAAAGTAATAGCTGAAGCGAAGTACAGTAAGTAGAGTAGCGAAGAGACAAACAGAATAGGAGCCAAGATTTCTCAAATCTCAGGAGAATCCTCACAATTTTCTTTGAGCAACCCTAAGTAGCGTTAAATTTAGGATTCAGTCCAGGATAAAATTCCTTTGATAGTGAAGAAAAGTAATAAAGCTTCGCTACTCAAATCCACGCAAAACTTGAGTCATATACGAAAGGCGAAACAGCAGCAGAAGAGTCGAAATAAGATGCAACTTCTCGAAGGAATTGCCATTCGAAGAAAGACAGATTACAGCCAAATCATTCCACAATCCAGCAGCAGCAGCAAAGCAAGATTGAAGCTTAGGACTGCTCTACTTTATTTCATCCTCTGGTGGCAGAATGTATCGAGGACATGGATTGGAACGATATGCGAATAAGCAAGGCGAAGCAAGTAAAATAAAAAGAAGTTTATAGAGTGGCGAGTGTGTTTCTCCAAGAGAAAAATAGAAGCCTTGCTGTCTCGGAGATAGGAGTGAAACGACCAAAGCTGTGAAATGTAATTTACCATAAAAGAATATTACTCAAATGAGCTTGGGTAGTTTGTACATCCTATTTTCTACTCAGACTATTGATTGAATGAGGTTTAACCTAGAGGTCTGAAACATTAAGATGAGCTCAGGGTTATCGTCTGCAAAAATAACTGACTGTCTGCATTATCCTCGTGGCCAGCACAGCAGCAGCGACCCACAGTCCCAGTTTGGGAGGGATGAATCCGCACCAAAGTTTCTCCACTGAGATATGCCCTGTGTCAATCGTGTGTATGGTGTGTAAATGTAAAATAAAAAGGGACACACTATTCATCGTGGGAAAGAACACACATAATAAATGTGCTCATGGGTACAAAGAGGCTGGGGGTTCAATTACACAGAAGAGAGGACGGAATGGGGAATAATGGAGAGAGAGAGAATGAAAGTACTGAAAGTAGGTGTAGTGGGTGATAGGGCATTAAGGTATATGATCAGGAAATCGCGAATCACTTATGAAAAATGCATGCAAATGATAGTCAGGTGATGAGAGATAAAAATGAGAAGGTTCTTCTGGGGAATGATGTCATAAAAGCTTCAACAGCTATTACAGGAAACGATTCTTCTGGCAGCCCATTATTGTAGTGTGTGTACCCCACTGATACACATATCATATGAATAATGTATAGAAAAGCGTATCTCTAGGCTGCGATGACAAAAGCAAGGAGGATTGAGTGTGGGTGATGATGGTGGGACAGAAGGAAAGGAGATTGTACAAGTATTGTAAAGTAAAAGACAAAATTTCATTTTCACCGATCGATAAATTGGCTTTGTGCAAATCCTCCTGGTAATGGGCCATAAAACTGCCAAATGCCTTTTGAATCTCCACCACATAATCCTCCACGTTGATCGGCAAAACTGATAAGTCCGCAAGGAGGACAATAGTCTCTGAGATTATTTTCCCTGTAAGTGATTATCATAGACGAGGTTTCAGACATTTCTCATGACTTGACTTATCAACGGAGGACTCAACTGGGTGAGTCTCAATGTACGCACTAAGCTTCTTACAACTAATAAATCTAACTTATGAGATACTCGTCCTTAAAACTATCTCGTCTCTGTGCACCACGACCATCTATCATTTCCGGATATTAAAGATCCGGTCTTCCCAACCCTCCCAAGCCTTTCCTTTCCACTCAAGAGATTCTTACCTTAATGACGTCTCTAGGCTTTCACTCATTTTTAACCGAACAATCAATAACAACACCGTGAGCTGTGTGACAGTTCGAGATGAATGAACAACCAAAATTGTGTCCGACAAGGATGAACTCCTTCATCTTCATCGTTACTCTTTGTGAATCTGTTCGTTCATTTGATGGATTGGCACAATAATTCTGACTGGAATGATGAAAATCTAAGCGAACAGAGCTCGACTTCTGTTTCTTGTCATAATAAATGATCGCTGAGAAATTTACGGGGAGATCACAGGTTGATTTGTGGCAGTGTGGCTAACAAATCCCGTCAGTACTGTGCACACTATGAATACGATGGGAAATTTGAATATCCAAAAAGTTTTATGTGCAAGGTAAACCGTGAGCAGCTCTTCTCTTTGAGTCAAAGATGTGTGAAAGGTTGAGATTTCAGGTTGAGCAATATTTCCTTTAGGAAAAACTTTGTGGCAATTTAGATTCATAAGTTGGTCGAAGGCTCCGATTAAATATTCTGATAGCTACTTTCACGCATTTTAACATGATAAATGGTTTGTATTAAGCCACAGAGGAGGACCCTTCTTGAAAATGCATCGCGTAGTTGCAAGACAAATCCTCTCAAGAAAAGAGTTAGTTGGGATCTTTGGAAAAGTTCAAGTGAAAGTAATCTTGTTTGCTTCTTTCATTTGATACTTCCTTTAAGGTTCGTTGGTACAACGAGGAAACCCCAACTGACGATGAGTGTGAGTGAGTAGGGAACTCAACACACACGGAGATAGAATAAATGACACTTAGTGACTGAAGGTATATGTACATTGTACACACTAACTGCCGGAAGGAAGAAAGTTTAACGACTTCAACTCACCTAAAGTTTCAGCTCCCCTCAACCCTGGATCGACTGAATTGACGAAGTTTTCAAAGGTGTCAAACGAAGTATGGAACAATGGATAATCATAGCCCTAGAAGATAACAAAAGTTTGCACTTACAACAGCACCACACAGCACCCTTACTTAATCAACGTGTTTCTATAATTAACGTTGAGGGAGATAGGCACAAAGGAGAGAAAGGTGATAACACAGACTTCAGTCAAATAGAAAATTTTTGAAGGTCCTTTTATATGAAGGCATTGATTAGTGACAACGATTCTACTTATATAATTATGTTGGTGGAGAAGGAGGACAGAATTTGGAACTTGTCCTTCTGTGTGTCACAATAGATTGTACTACTAAAAGATTCGTTTGAATGGGTAATCAAGTCAAATAATCAAATAACGGTGGAATGCCTTCATTAGAGAGAAAAGAGAAACTTTGATCGATGGATAACTGACGAGTTAGGACTTTCTGAATGTTCTTGTAATGAAATCGACCGAAAATGCTTTCTCCAAGAACTTTTTGTTTCGTTCAGCGTAATGAAGCGCAATCACGCTTCTTCTAAGAAAAGTCACACTGCCTACGAGGTGAAAAGTCAAGAATCCATGAATTGAGCTACATGAAAGTAATTCGCAGATTTGAGATAAGAAATAGCGTACGAGTATTGTCAGCGTGTCGTCGTTTGACTTAACTGTGAGAGAAGGAACATGTATGTATGTATGACTAGTGTGGCCATTTGTGAGGGCATTATTAGGACCTGATTTAAGAGATGTAAAAGGCAGGATTTAATATAAAAGTACCTTAGGGCTGTTGGAGAGACAGAGTCTGATAAAAGGGATTCCAAGATTTCCCAGGAAGGCGAAAGAAGGCTCATCAGAAGTGACGACAGAAGAAAAGTAAATTGGAGTTCCATTCGGTGGCGTGGACTCTCCAGGTGGATCAAATTGACTTGGTGTTTCAACATGTATGACTCGTGAAATTGCTTTACGTGCTACTTCACGAAGAATAGGCGATGAATGTACATGAATCGTCTCATTACCCCGAAGAATTCGCGAAAGGTCAATGTAGGCAATCGTCCGTGTGGAAATCTCAAAATGATGTTCCTATAAAATAGTCCAAAGAATAAAAGTACAAAATCGTCAAAATCCCTTTCTCTTCTTCCCTCTGCCTTAAAAGTTGCAGAATTTTCTTCGTCATTTATAAATGTGCAACATATTGGAATGAAATAAATAAAAACGTAAATAATATAATAATACTTTTCTTCTCTTTCTCTTATATAACGTCAGGTTTCTTCTCTAAAAGCTTTAGGCGCACGTTCATTATTGACCTTACATGTAACAAAATTCATTTTGCTCAAGGAACTCAGCGTGTGAACGTCGTTTCGTTTCGCAATATAGACTTTACACTTATTCATCTGACGTGAATTGTAAAGTACCAAGAATTCTTGAACTTTGTGTAAATATTTGAAAACGAAAGTATTTGAGACATTCCAGCAGGATGATACACTCGAAACGTAATTTGTATTCTACTCACCTGTAGCCAATGCGACACACCTGAAGAGGCATACAAATTCGCATCCCAAGATACAAACAAGATGGATCTCCGAGGTTTCCACCCTTTTTGAACTGCTTGCGAAAAGCTCCTTGCGATTTCGGAGAGGATTGCTATTCCAGCTCCTGGCTCTCCTGCTCCGTAGCTCCAGGAGTCATGAGAGCATCCTACGATCACGTATCTGCAAATCGAAATAGGACAAATACATTACGACCTATTCAATATAAGAGAAAAGAGATTCACCTCATTCATACATAATATGACTCGTCATGTGAGAGAAGCATGACCTTGAAAGTCTCTTTGTAAAGATTTATATTCCCATGATAGACTAAAAGTGAAAGCAAAGATCAGAATATTTGATGTACTCCATTTCTAACAATCAAATATTAAATAAAGGACTCAAAGTCCCATTTCGTAAACGAAGCATAAATAAACACAGAGAATGTAGTTTGAATTCCGATCACGGGAGTTCAAAGAGTGAGACTCGTGTGTCTATAAAGCGAGTGCACATAACTTTGTAATAGATATAAATGCTGGATAAACACATCAAAGAAGTAGTTTAGGAGTTGAAACTGTGTGGATGAAGAAAGAAAAATGAAGAGAAAGGCCGAGGTGATTTCAGCTTCTACTCACGTAGAAACGCAAGAAGTAGGTTGGTTGTCCCTGTCGTGTGTAAGTAACTTTGCTGCACTAAAAGTGTATCATCAACGGCAGCCTCCTACACTTCGTCTGCTGCTGACTAAGGTGGAAATGGAGTTTTCCCTTATGAGAGACTAAGCAGTATTTTAAAATCTCGATAGACGTCGTTTCTTCTGTACTTTTTGGTGCTTAGGTAAAACACCGAGTCTTTGCTTTCGTTTCAAGAGAAAGTACAAACGTGAACTTTAAAGAACCATCCAATGTGTTCTACACTGACATAACTGTATGACATTATAGACTCAACGATTCAAAAGTGCAATAGTTCTCATACGTCAATACTGACGTGCCTTTCCATTTCCAAACTCATTTCAAGGTCTACACGTCTACGATAACGATCATGAACGACTGTAACTCTTGGACTGCTGGAGTGTGTGCAAGAGTGCAACCAAAATCATTCATTCTTTTTATGGAGAAAGTGTTGGAGAAATATCTCTTGTAGTAAAAACTGTAGGATCGGGTGAGAGGTTGCAAGAAAATAGCTTCATTTCAGTGAACCGGAAGTAAAAAGGGTATAAATTATGCTTCAAGCCATGGATTCATCGTTTTTGTTCTCGAGTGTTTTGAAGAAGGAATGAGCGTAGGTTCCTCTACACACAGAAGTTTAATACAATGACGCTGAATTTCTCTTACTGTACAAAAGCATCTGAGTGAGTCAGTAATGATGCCATGAAATAGGATACATGAGTGTGTGGAGAAAGTCGCAAGCAACATTCAATACTATAATAGTATTAGGGAACAAAAGGCTGAAAGTGTCTAGAACGGAAGGGGTATACTGTAAACTGTAACTACACTCCTGACTTTCTTATAATAATACTCGTCAAGTGAACGAACTCAACAAAGACCTGTGAAATGAGAAAGTGTTAAGTCTTAATTCAAGTTGACACATGGCACATGGCAATCAAAATGAAAGTTTGCTGAGCTGCGTGAAGACATGTGATTACGTGGGTTCCTCTCCAACCCAATTTCAAAATTCTGACTTTTCCGTCACCCCTAGCTTTCTGTGATGCCTTTTACTGCATAAAACGTGATGCTAATGATATAGAGAAAGTTCAGAACCACCACGTATGCTGTGCAAACAATGTGTATTATTCAGAAAGCTATTTTAAGACAGGAACCACTACATACAGACGGAGCTCATTAAAACTGCAGGTTCCCATCACCATTAATTTGTTGTCGATATATGCAACACGCTTCCTCTACATACTCCGTTAATTTGACTCAGAATCGCTTTCTTTTTGCGATGGAATAAGAATAAGGAAGGAAGGAGGATATATTAACGTGTAAAAGTAGTGCAGTGAGTATTCCGTGTGCGTAAGAATGTGAAATGTGACCGAGGAATGAAAAAGGAAAGATTGCGATGGTGGAGATACATAAGACTGAGGGCTTTGTCTTTATTGCCCGCAGAGGGAAGGAAGGGATTTGAGTTGTGTGGGTCAGAGTGAAAAGAAGTGAGATGAATGAGTCGAGGAATAAGATGACGGAAAAGAACAATAAGATATGAAAGAGCAAAGAGAGACAAACCCAGTAGGGGTGCCTTTCTGCACAAACCCATTTTTCTCACCTGTCAGACTCCCATGCACCGGGAATCGCTGCTACCACGTTGAAAATTGTACTCATCTTCGGCTCGTTAAAAATACGTAGACGGACCATGCTGCCCTCCTGCTCACGGGCTGTTGTTGATGTTGATGTGGAGTACAACGAGGGCAGAACTGGACCCAAGATGTAATCTGTCTTCAACCCTCCTTGCCATTCTTTTGGAGCTCTTTTAGCCCAGCTTTCCTGTTTCATCGACCTGCGTGACCCACATTAACCACCAAATGAATGGGAGACTTGACATCTCATTATGAATGTTCAGAGGTTAAAATTAATATCTTCAGTCAACACACACACTCCCATGCCTTTCTACACACACACAGGGAATATCGTATTTCATCTTCCTTTGAGATTTCATGACACAAACAACCCAGAAAAAGCAATAACGACATACTTTCATATTTTTATCCAATTTAAAAACGCTCCAAGGAATAAATAAGTCAAAATATTTTTGTGTAAAACATGAAAACTTTCACTTTCCCCAGATTTGCCCTCATCTGTTCTCTGGAGATCATTGTTTTTGAAAGCAGCTTGGAAATCACAGAGAAGGATTGAAGTGTGTAGTTTGTAGAATGTTTCTGATGAATTAAATATTAGAAAGTACTGACGATGGTGAATGGAAAAGTTCTGCGAGAGCGACGGGTGAACCTCTCAAAAGCAACTCTCTCCTGCTTTCCCTGCTTTCCTTGATTTGCGAGTCGTGACTCGTGACTGTGTTTTTCATGAACTACTTCGTGAAATCTTTACCCAAATAAGAGCCGAAAGATAAATAACAAGCTTTCACAAGTCATAATAAATGGAGTAAAAAGGAAGCTCATAATTTACAGTTGTTTTTACCGTTCTACCTACTCCCACCAACGGAGTAGTATTTCATTAGATCTCCTTACTTAATTATACCCTTTGGCTAACTCTCCCTAAGAATTAATTAGGCAGTCAGGGACACACGGAGTGAAAGGAAAAAGAATTCGAGGTGTCTAATTGCACTCCTCTCAAACATCGTAGAAATAATACAGAGAGGTATCATTATGAGAAAAGCAGTCACCTGAGAAGTTGTTCCGCATCACTGAAACTGACGGTGTGTGCTGGTATAATAGCCCTACTCTTATGTTTCTGCAAAGATCAAAGAAATTATATTACATTTTTTTAAAGTATCACACAGATTGTGCCCAAAGACTTCATTTCATAGTAAGCGTAGATTTCAGTATCTAAATAATATGAGGTTCGTTCTGGAAAGAAATAGTGTCACATAGAATGTTGGATTAACGTATAGCTAGTTGCCTATCTAATGTGTATGGAAACTAGAGACTAGTATACAGTGGGAGTTTTCATTTGTGAATCTAATATTACAAAAGCACAAAGGGTCTTTTTCTTTGGACTGGAAAGCGATATATATAATATATATGAAGTTATTCGAAAGATGTCATTACAGGAAAAGAGATGACAAGAATAGACACAAAGATAATGTATTCGCCTAAATGCCTTAAGCTGTTGACGTTCGTACAGTGAAGAAGAGAAAGTGGGAGAGAGATTAAAGGAATGCTAGTGATTGAGGGATAAGGGCAAGAAGAAAGAGAGACTCGGACTGACTTGATATTCGTGAATTTGTCCAAGCGTTAAAAGAGAACTGCGACGAATGGCACTTGAAGGAAGTTGTGGACCATAATCCTGTGGATCTGGGTAGAACAAAAGGGCTGTAATCCCATAAGTGGATGCTACTGCGGCCTGCAAGAGAAGAAACAATTTAACCAAATTAAAACCTCCAAAACAAAGGTATTCATTTACTCGAGAGGGATATCCGTTTGAGTTGAAAAAGAAGTGGCAAATGAAATGGTGGAATTACTCCGGAGAACATGAAACTGGAAGTAAACTTACTACTTTTGATGGATGAGGTCCACCGAAGCGTATTAATGCTATAGATCGATTCAAACCGATTCGGGAACTTCTAAGAACCTCGAAGTCATCTGGACGACCGTAGTGGCCATAAATAAGTGTCCCTGTGGAGTCATCATACAACACATGAAAAGTTTTTTTACACTCTTTGTCATCTTCCATGTCACTCGCAAGCACACAACGACGAGTACGAGTACAATGGGATTCAAATCGAATAAAGGAACAAGGTGAAAGTTGCAATGCTATTGACTATTGACGTAGATTCTATCACAGACGCCATGCAAGCAACAGAGAAATTGCTCTTTGCTTTCGAACTTTCAGTAGTACATAATTCATGTCCTTTCTCTCCGTCTGCTTTTGTGTGTCAGCTTTCCTTTGCAGGAGAAAGAGTGACAGTCATCTCCGAATGATATTCACAATGATTCATCTTATATGCCAAAGAAGTTATGCGACACTGTCAATGTTTATTACGGTTTCCGAGCACAAGTTTCCTTGTATTTCATCCGAGCTTGTGTGTATAACACAATCAGCATATCAACTCTACGATCCTTGACCGTTTGTATTCTTATCACGCATAAGCCTGACAGCATTCTTCCGCATTTCTGCGAATGTAAAGCGTTTGGTGAATTGGTGACAGGAAAACTCGAATTCTGTGCTTGAATTACAAAGAACTACTGTAGCCACCCTCACCAACACTAAAACTCGCTTATTTGACCTATTTACACCAGACTTTCTTACAACTCACTATCAGATGCGACAGTGATGTTAGCTGACAATGCCTATTAATTTAGAGCAACGCAATGCATCAATAATTTTGCGGATTTGGGAGTAAACATTAATCCTTTCCTTCGTGGAATTCGACCCACCCACAGAAATAAAATCGGGGCTCTTCACGCTCTTCTCAAGGCTGAATGGTGCGCTTCTTGCTTGTCCAAGCCCAATAAAGTTCTGTACAGTACAAGGTAGGAAGAGTAGGAACAGTGATTAATGATTAACACAAAGATTTATGTTCACGTGCTGGGCACTGAGTCATTTATCGTCTCACTACACACATATCTCCTGCACCACCGTTACATTTGGCTTATTTGCAGCTCATGAAGTGTGCAAAACGACCCCAACGACAAGCGGAGATGTATGGCCATGAGAGATGCATTATTATTTCAATTACAATTTGTTGCAAAATCAATAGGGTACTTGAAATCAAGCTCCAATTAATAATACAGCAGCATACACAGACACTGAAGCTTGTGGTTAGCATAGAATGTTAATAAATATTTAAGAGGAACCCGCTTGTAATTAATTCACAAGAGTGAAAGAAGCATTCATTTCCTAAATTGGTTTGTAGTTCGTAGAAATTTGGAGCGTTAGAAAGGATGAGTATATACATATATATATATCAATTAGTTAGAAAGCAATAAGATTGAATGTAGAAGTGCGCTATCTCCGGATCGTGAAACTCACTTAAAGATGACGTTTCCTTTTTCCCAATGCAGTAATATCAAGATTTAATGATAGAACCACTTCTAGTGGTTTGAGTTACTTGGAAATGTACTTTAATTTTAATAGAAAACTGTGGTAGTGGAATTTCTGTATTTTTCCAACAATATTATCTTTGGAAGAAAAGCAAAGTAATTTGAACTCGATAACTCAAGCAGGTGTGTGTGGGAGAAAGGCACCCAAGTGTGCCCACTTGGGAATGATAGTTTTATTTCGTCGTCTTACACAATATAATGCTTGACACGGCTACATGACCTAAT
Organism: Isotomurus palustris; assembly: GCA_034696625.1. Taxonomy (NCBI): domain Eukaryota; kingdom Metazoa; phylum Arthropoda; class Collembola; order Entomobryomorpha; family Isotomidae; genus Isotomurus; species Isotomurus palustris. Next base: position 17,415 of record JAQGAD010000636.1, on the reverse strand, counting down.
TTTTGGGTCGACGTCGACACAATAACTACAGAGAGTGGGATGTGCTCAAGACAGCCAGGAGAACGTGACTTAATGGAGAACGTAGGGAGTTAAGAATGGAGAGGCCCGTGCGAATCCAAAAAGCCGTACAATTCAGAAGTGTGAAAGTGACTGCTACTGTTTACTCGACGTACCATTCAGATCCGCTGCGGGGGAGAAGGCAATCATCGGACGGGAGTTGGGAAGACTGACATCGTCGCCCATCTCGGAAGTAGAAAAGACCACTGAGCCATTCTTGTCCAGGACCTCAGCATAACTGAACGCAGTGGTCCTGCAATGAAAATAATACGCACCGTTCCATTTGATTAATGTACATCTGATGGACTAATGAGACAGAAGAAAAGGCAATGTGGAAATTTTATGTTGCGTGAGAACTTGCATAGCCGGAGATTAAGTGAATTATACTTCATTAATCAATTTCCGTGAGCCTCTATATACAAAACAAGTAGATTAATGAGGCACTAATGAGGCACCAAATAGCTGTTGAAGTTTCTAATTCTTTACGTGCCATTTTGAGCACATTATATTGAAGTTTAATCCATACAGACCAATTTTGCATTCTAATTGCTCAGAGAATAGTCAAGACAATAGGCATTTAGAAAATACCAATCCCGTTCCCTGCTGCTTCTTAATAACAGTTATTGCCTAGTTTTGCTTCTGAGCCTCTAACGACTCTGCATTAAACAAAGTTAAATGTTAAACTGATACTGCTTAACTACTTAAAGACTCGTGCTGAAATGTAACCGGCCGAACAGATATGAAGAAAGTAGGGCAGTTGTTAAATATGTGCACGAATGCTTCATGGTCACTGACTCTCAAAAGGTAGAACTAGAAACATCAGCTATCATTAGAATATAAAATGATAAAATACTGACATGAAAGAAGACACGGATAGTCTCCTATTTATACACTCAAGGAAAGTGAAATCTACTCAGGAACTCCGTTGAAAAAGAAAGAGGGGTAAAATGTATTGAATGATTGTATAATATTTCAGAGCGAGTGAAGACGCTCTTATTTTCTTCCAGATTTCCTTTCAGCAGTCAATCGTTTTAAGACAGCGTTCTCTGGTCTTGTTACGTGGAGTCTTAAGCAGGTGTATGAAGCGAGAGAGAGAGAGAGGAACAAACTGTAGCAATGGGAGAATAGTAGTAAACAACCGAGACACGAAAACGAAACTCATCATCCCTTTTCCATTTTGTATCCTTTGGCCTATTTTATTTATCAAAGTCTGACAGGCGATCGGTAATGTACATAACATCTTTTAGACGATGCTACTTCCATCAAAATAGGCGAAGGAAGTGAGGGAGGAAACCCAAGACAGTGAACCATGACGGAAGAAGAGAAAGCTTTCTCCTTCCCATTGATGTTCGCGTTAGTCTTGTATGTGTGTCTGTATAAAGGAAACCTTGGAACAAGTACCCTTCACTGACACCGCCACTACTCCCAACTTTATAGTCTCCACCTAAAACACTACGAGACTACACTTTTATTCCCTCTTCATTGCTTTCTCTCCTCATACGAGACTCAAGTGTGTAACTTGAAGTGAAAGTCAAAAGAATTACATCACTTCCTACATGGCTTAAAACTTCCTATTTATGAAATGACACGTTTTTCTTCACTTTTAGTGAGTGGGCATGCAGCCAAAATATTTGACGGCACCATTTCCTCTACCCTGCGTGAAACTCTATTCCCCCTAACTTCATAAACTCTCACTTTCATCGTGTAAACGTAACACATTTCATCTTCATGCATGACACAAGTAAAAACGATTATTGAATGAAATTATGGGAGACAAACGCCTGTTTAAAAATAAAGGGAAATGTCCGACGCAGTTTTGAGGAAGAAAGGGGTTAAATGTCCTGTTGCAGTTGTTGTAGTCTCTGCAGACGCAAAGAACCAGCAACATCCCTTAACAGTAGACAATCCAAACAAGGCTAAGTTTGTGAATGCAGTAAATCTTTGCACCAGTTAATAAAAGATTGGGCTTCAGTAGGGAAACCTCAGTGCGGAATAAATTGTGTTGAGACAATAAAAAGTGAGCAAGCCGATGGAGAAAGTTGTGTGGACTCACTTCGTAAGCAATGTTTTGTGCTGTTCAACTCTGACAGACAAGCCGTAACTTCTCCACAAGTCCCTTATGGCCATCGCCATTGATTTCCCCTCTGGTGTCCCGGCTCCATGTTCTCCTTCACTCATTCTTCTGTTGAGTGAACCAAAATAACACTTAATACAAAAGACAATTATTATTGAATTAAATTACTTCCTCTTTCCCCTTCGCCTCAGTGTTCTTCACGTTCCTATTAACAAGCTCCATATTATGTTGAGAGATTGTATAAACATAAGTGTACTTTCGCACTTTGTGTTGAATAAATACTATAATGTTTTATCATGCTGAAATGCATAAATCCTGTAGAAACTATCGCATTATATTGTATGATTGTGTCGAAGGAAGAAGGCTTTTCTAATAGCACAGCAGGACGATTGCACTCTATAAAAGTAAGAAAAAACAGAATTAGGCACGGAGTACCCAAACACACAACATAAGAAAAAGTTGTCACTGAAAGTGCAAAAGTGGAAGACAAAAACCCGAGAAAAAGTGGATGTTTCGTGAGGGAGAAAATAATTAATTTCCGGTTCGTCACAACCTTCGTGCAAGTGACATACTCGAGAAAGTAAACACACGACACGAAACAGAACTTCGGGCTTGACACTTTCATAAATGTTACGCCTTAAAAGAGAAGAAGGAAATTCAGTCAATTCAGTAAATCATTACCCCCCATAGGTTAAATAAATAAATCTACCTTTTATTTTTTATTATGGTTTAACTAGACTAGTCGTGAAATTAGATGAGGTACAAAAATAAGGGATTCATAATTATTTGTTTGCCTTCCAAATCTAATGTCTAAATGTCAGAAACTGCAACTGTTCTCGACACGAAAATAAAAGCTTGTCCAGAAAGTCAGTTTCAATTGATAAAACGGATTACGAGTTGATGAAAAGATACCCCCAGGAGTTGCTTTGCAAATTACCTTAAAATTTGACGAATGTTGTCGGCACTGATTTCACTTAGCACATTATAAACCGAAGGCTCATTAGGAGGTTCATGTGAATACCACGAGGAGGAAGGATTTGGCGATGAATTTGGGGAATCAGAACCTCCTCCTGGGCTTGTGGCATCAGAATATTCATCATTGAATTGAGATGGTTGCTGTTCAAGATGAGGTACTGATGGCTGTGCCTTTAGAATCGCTTTCTCTGAGTATTTACTTTTATCTCGAATCCCAATGTTAAAGCCAGCGATGAATCCGATGAGTAGAACTAGAGCTGAAAGGCATAAGAGCTGCACCTGTGAGTTGAAGATAAATAGACAAAAAGACCCCAAGATCCTTTAGAATTTGGGTTTACCAAGAGTTTTTAAAATTTCTATTATGTCAGGATGTGGGAAAGAAGAAAAGCTAGAGGCGATTTACTGTGGTAGATAAAAGCAAACGAGATGAATGGGAGAGAGCTTTAGGATGGTTGAGGTAAGCTTTGAGAGCTTGTCATTAGCCTAATTAATTCATCAGAACTGAACGAAGTAATTAAGGATGATAGTCGTATTCTGAGCTTGATATCTAACACAATGTCAACTTAAGGGGAAGGAGAGCTTTCCTCCGAACTGGTATTCACTGAGGACTGTAGCTTTACATAGTAATAGTATTATCTTAATTACCTTGTATACTTTCGCTACTTCCTTTGTAGTCAACAATGAAGTATTAAAGTATTACGATTACAATTTCCAAGAACCAAGTATATAATAATAACAGCATGACATTCACAGGACATTCGTGTTGCCTTAAGCAAGTTCTAATGTACAATTAAAACTTCAGAGTGAAAGAGATAGTTTTAGGTGTAGGAAAGAAATGAGTAAATAACAATTGAGGAAAGGGCAAGCCATACAATGTGCACGCCCGAGATGATAAGAGGAAAGTGTGCTAACTGCGATTTGGAAGTTATGGCTTACTTTCTCTTTGATCCTCATATTCTGGTGTCCTTTCTTGCGATGGATATGAGACGCTGTCAGTGTGACATTAGGTTGGGAGAAGGTTGTTGTACTTGTTGGAGTGTCTCGTCCATGGTCATAGTCGTGGTCCTCAAGACTAAGTTGCTCTTCCATACTAATCTCTGTCTCGTCCTCGTAATTCCATCTTCTATAATCCTTTTTCCTCCCCATCTTTGTCCTTTAGCATCCGCGTAGAATAGGAATCGTTCCGGGTAGTACCTGCCATAAAGGGAGATTCGCAAGGTTAAAGAAAAAGTCTCTTTAGCACTTAAGTTTCTCTCCGTTTAATCGAACTTCACGAGTAAAAGTAATGTGTGAGTTAGCTAATTTTGTTTATAGCTCATGAAAAGGGATTTACAAAGTTGTGTTGACTTCTAAAGACTCTCAAAGCTTTCTAGATTAATCCAACTAGGAACATTTATGGGAAATACATCTGAACCTCCAAATGGATCTAATCCAACTCCGAAGTAAAGTACAGCTTGTCTGTCCCCGTTAGAATGGCAAGTTGTGAGTCCCAAGACGACAACTTACTTAGTATACATTTTTGATACCTCCGCCACACAACTACAACTGCACTACTGCTACTACTGCTACTCCTACACTATACAAAGTAATCTACAATCAACAATATCTCTTGTAATCGTAACTTTCTACTCATTCATTTTATCCACTTGCTACATTCTCGCTTACTCACTCGCAGCTCCTATATCTGTGAGTTTCCATTCAAGAAACTTCTTTACCACAGTTGATTACGAGTTCATTAGTGAACGATTCATCAACTTATTGTGTTTAAATTATGTCAGAGTTTCGGATAGTTCTCGTGTTGACTGCTGATTATATTCTGATACGTAAATACACAGCTGACAATAAAAGCACGAGATCATCATCTAGAATCCATCAAACCAAGCCATTAAAAGTGGAATGGACGCACGCAAGGAAAAGGGAGTTGGCTGTTGACCATAAATTCAGATATGGAAGAATTATAACATGCAAATGTCCTATGAACAGATGTAATAACAACCCACCACTCTAGTTTACTGCAAAAAACATGGCATCATACAAGACCATGTTTTTAAAGCTATAAAGCACGAAGTTAAATCCATTTTCAAAAGATAAACTTTTTGATATGCTATGTACTATGTACAGTTTCTACTTTCTCAAAAAACAAACAAAATAACATGATACTAGATTTTGCTTTTTACGAAATACAATCCGTTTTCTAGAATTTTTAGTGATATTTTTCGAAGGATTGGTTCCCTAAAGAAAGGTAGTTTACCTGGAACCAGTGTACGTGAGACTCCCTTAGTCAGAGAGAACTTTCGAAGGAGAAGGGGAAAGGCAAATTGCATCAACTATCCAACGTCACTTTGTGTGCGAACACAGTCGTTCAGTTGTGTGTACTGTGCACACGCACACCTATAGGACGATTATTATGATGATGAGTTCTTTAAGTGAAAGTCACTCCTTCTGGCTGAACAAGATATTCACTACTCCATTTCTATCCATATTCTTTCCTTTTTTCCCAACCTGGTAGTATCGCATTTTGTTAACAGGCACTCAAAAAGTAATGACAGTAGTGTGCTTACTAACTTCAGCTCCAACGTCCTTCTCTTATCATTTTCATGCATTCACTTTCACTTTCCCCTTTCTCCTATCACAGCCGATATGAATTTTAAATTGATCTTTCGCATAGAATACCGCATCTCGGAATTTCGGAAATAATTCAGTCCCACTAATAATGGGATTTAAATTTTCCTTGAAACTAGCGAAATGTTTACAGCAATGAGAGAAGAAAAAATAATATTATAGTAATATATCAAAATTGTTTTGAATTGCAATAAATCAGAAAATTCTTTACTTCTCAAACCCAGTACACAATATTATAAACCAGTTGAAATAAAATGGAGTGAGGCATGACATACTGAAACTAAAATCCGCAGCATATGGGAAAGGGAAAGAAGAATTTTCTGCACCATTTCTTTGAGGTCGAAGCCTCATATACCGCAAGTTATTAATGCTGGCTAAAAATCTCCTCTGCGTAAGACAATACTCAGAGGAATAGGCAGTTACCCTTTAAATAAGAATTCTTAAGTGGAAGAGTTCTGAAAAAGTTGTCTAATAAAAAACTGCAATCATGACTTCAGCCGACATTTTTACTTCCCTCTCAGGGCACCCAAATGTGGTAATACTGTAGACATAAATATGATATCGTCACCATTACAACCCAACCATTCTTGCTGAGTAATGGTGACAAATGGCACTGGTAAACCACATTCAACTGAAGTAAAACTGGGAAACTGTGACTGAGGGCGACAATGTGGACCGCGTCAGTGTGTTGAACATGAAGTATACTGCTTCGATGCATACTACATCGAGGTATAGTTGCGTAGTCTTACTTACAATGAAGCTCAAAAGCTCCTCGATCGATCCTCGATGATGATCAGTTCAAGGAATATGTAAGTTCTCGTTATGTTAGCTGCTGTACGAGAATTTGGAGAAGGGAAGTTGCATGACGAAAGCCAAATGATTTATTTATGTGCATTGCATTTAGAGTAGTCTCAGCTATATTGATTCAAATGAGCTAAGGCATGCTTTCAAATCTCGACTGGATCGAGATTCCAAGAAGTCTGAAATAGCGAAAGTCCTGCCATGAAACTGATGTTACCTCAAACTTGTGTCTTGTATTTTCATTAAATGGTAATGAGATCGAAAAATGTGTACTAAGGCACGTGTGGTCTTACGGTAGATCAACGAGGTTTAGTTTCGTCTCCCCTGACTGTCGAAGGAAGTATTGAGAACTGAGATGTGCTATATAGGAGTCTACAGCGGAATAGAATTCATTTCCTATTTCCTACGATGATCTCCATGAGGGAAAATCCAATTATTGGTTTGCCTGCCAAGATTAAATGGAGAGAAAAGATGCTTCTCTCCTCAACCTTTGATCCCCTCCCTCTTCTAGCTAAAAGGATATCGTACTGTATACGTACGTCATATTACATGAGATCACCAAGACTCGTCACATCATCAAGGAGCCTCATACGAAATACTTATACTGACGGATGATATACCAATAAAGTGATTATGGTGTTCCTTTCTTGGAGAGAGCGGTAAAGAGAGTAGTAGGTAATAGGGTATTCTTCAGCAAAGATTTCTTCACACAGAAGAAATGATGACGACCTGGAATAAAGTTCTTAACGGGAATACTAACCATTGTTGTGGAATTTGGACTGGACGAGTAACAATTGACAAAAAGAGTCCTTACAAAATTATAATGAGCTGGCTTTAACGCAATTTTCTCGGTGGTTTGTACGTCTTCCCCCCCTCGAGGCCTCTACGTGAAACGTGGAAAGAGAGACACGAAGAGGACACACCATACTTCTCTCTGGTTTTGACCAAGAGGAAACTAATTTCAGCTTGAGGTCTCAAGGAGAATCCACCTAAGATTTTGCTCAGCAAAATATTCTATGGTAGTATCCTCCGTCCATTGCATTCTTATCTTGGCAATTCTCATCTCATGATTTCACTTTCTTGACTCGTACAGTAAGGAGAAAGTAGGTTAAAGTGCTTTGAAGTCTAATGAAATTGCCCGCAAATGGATTAAACATTGTGTGAAGCTACAAGCTATACGACGACGAGGTCAGGGAAACAATCAATAGTGGAAAAATGTACGAAGCGTCTATCGGTATGAAGTCTGTGTTGGGCAAGAAGGTACCACTTGTGTGGATAAACTGAATTCCAGCTACCTTAGATTATTTTATTGCTCCAACAAGGCAAACCAGTCAGATTGAGAGTAATTGTTGAGCAACATTCGGTCAGAGATACTTACTTACTCCGAGGTGAAAGAGAAAGAGGCTTACAGCTCTGCTTTCGGTGTTCTCCATCTCACAACATGGTCTTCGGCCAAAGCTGCCAAAAAGTTTACTCGTGATGCTTATTTACCTACCTACTGGTATATCTATTGCGTTTGGCAGCAACAACACCACGGGTACTTAGGCTAGACACTACTACTATCAGACACCAGTCGATTTCAAACCCCTGAATTCCACGAACATGGGGGAGTTTAATCTCGTCTAATCAGATATGTTGTAATAGCAATAGAATTTTTTTAATGCTATTTCCTTTTTTGCCAGGCCGTAGATATTCTGCCTTTAATTTTAATTTGGTCCTTTGGTTTTTGTACTTTTAATCACTACACAAGTCTTCTAGTTCCACACGAACATACATTTTGGCTTTAATGAGATACTGTGAACTATCAAATGGCTCTGCGTTTGCGAACACACAAGTAAACACACACACACACAGCGTCGGAGAAAAAATAAAATGTTTCTGTGTATAATGTTAATCATTTCCTCACAATCTTCCCTTTCAAGTAAATAACTTGCTGAATGTAATGTCTGCATTATGCACCCCGAAGGCGTACCAAGACAGAGATAATCCAATGTTTAAGAATGAGTCCTCATTAAAAAGTAATCGACTGCAGCTTTATCACGCTTAGTAGAAATGTTCTTTCCCCAAACTTCTACTTTGCATTTGTTTCTCTTTCCTTTCTGGCAGTGAATTTTCATTCAACAGTGCATTATAACTTTCGGCTTTCGACACGAGTCGGCTTCACTCTTAAACTTGTAGCAAAAATACAAAGTCATACACAGAGAAAGATTCCAGCCATCATTCACGGGTATCACACCTTCTACTCAAACTATTCGATTATACAATGCACTACGCTGAGTGCTTTCTATGACATCGCTCACGAGGCCCACATCGCCGTGTATAAATACACAAAAGCCAAACGTGACTTTGAACGACAAGCGATTCAAATTCTAGAAACACTTTATTCTGCTGCAACTGACAGATTCTTGGCTGAAAGTAGTTAAATTACGTTTAACAGAAGATGAGTGTCATACTGTAAGATCTACAACTCACCAGGATTTCTCCGTCTCAAATGACATTGACACTTGACACCGTCCACCTAGGAATTCATACAATCTTGATTTATACTATCCCATGTCATGTCAGCCTGGATCTAAAAGCATCTTTTGACGTCTTTCCCAACACACACACACATCCTTTCACAAAAGACCCAAACTGACTCAGCTTTCTCCATCGCCACTTTCCTCGCATTCCTCTACACACCAAACTCAAACTCGCCTTTGGATCTCCTTTCCCCGTTAGAACTTTTCTCTCTCTTCCCAGTCTCCCTGCACACTTTCCTTCCCACAGACGCCTCAAGGGGCAACGTGAGACTCTACCAACTACGCACAAGCCTTTTCCGAGATCATTGTGTGTTCCATAATTACTTAATTAATTGTTACTCATGATATTATTAGTCTTTAGTTTAAATGTAGTTGGATTTGAAGGGTAGGAAAGGACAATTGAAGAAGAATGAGTGAGTGAAGGATGAAAGAATGGGAGGAATGCAGTGGGCAAAGTCAGACTCCTCCAGTTGAACTCGCACTCGATGAAGGCTACACACATGTGTTATTGAGTGAGAATGCGGGAGACCTTTCTCCTCAGTCACAACACACACGCTCTCACAGACATATAGTATAAACAATATCGCCGTCGACTGTTGAGGTCGACTACTAGAGTGTCGACTCGTGGTTAATTTTACATCTGTGACAGTTCAAATGCAAAGTCGTGTCTGCTTTTTATCTCTGAATAAATGATGACCTAAGTGAACCTATTATCGTAGTGGTGACGTGATGGCAGAAATAATTTGCAACAAAGTGGAAAAGCTGAATCCTCCTCCGTTTATTACGACTCTGGTGACTTGTCCGCAGACACGGAAGTAAGGAATTTTTATTTTTATTTTTATTACACTGTAGGTATAGTGTGTGTATAGTGAGGAAGGTTTTGAAGTGTGGGTGTGGTGTGGTTTGAAGAAATATTTACCAGACTTGGTCTCGTCTACGGGAGAAATGCAGACTGGAGGAGATGGGAGAAGTTGTAGGGACTGAGGTTAACTTACTGAAAGGCTACATCGAGAGGAAGGGAACTCAACTGCGTTTGGAAAAGGCCTTGATGCTCACCAACCGTATTTACAAGTTAGGGACGAGATGGTTGGACAACAGACTTCTGCATGAGTTCGAACTGTTTGACGGAGGAGTGAAGTTGTCGTTGGAAGGCAGTAATCAGAAGGATACGTCTGGAAAGCAGAGGAAGGGGAGAACAAAGACGACTGGAACTGGAAGTGACGAGGACGCAGAAGAAGGTGAAGGAGTCCGTCTGCCAAGTCGACAATGGTGTAATTGGATTACTTATTTGATGCTCAGGGACACCCTCATTCTGGCCAAGGTACGTTTATGTCTTTGCTCTGGCTCCTAGTCAATCGAGTGAGTAATTTCGTTTTGGTGAAGTATTTGATGCGATTGTGACACTTGACGGGAGCTGGAAGTTTTGGAAGTTCGAAGAAGTTGGAAGTAGTGGAAGTGTGTGGAATTTTGAGAGGCTGGGAGATATTCATACAGGAGAGGCCAATTGTCTTCGGTCTTGCCAATTAATTAAGGTACTCGAGAAGTTGAGCCACTTTTTTAAGAGACTCGTATATATTAATTTCAGATCAAGTACGAATGTGAAAGGGCCGTGAAGTATTGGCTGGGTCTTATTAGTTCATCTCATCATGCGACAGATTCATTGGTGGGTGTGGGAATCCTCTCCAGAATGTGGTAAATGTTGTGTATTTTGATTAGTAGTGAATAGCTTGAGCAGCTTGTGTAGTGTGCGTTAAAGTTGGGTGTAGTTTAGAATTGTGAGGTGTTGGGATTTCTTGGAAGTTGGGCTTTTAGTTTGGGCATTTATATAAATAGGGCTTTCGCACACTATAGAATAAACCTTGTTTTGCTGTTGTTTTAAAAGTTTTGGATTCTCATTTCTATTCATTTCGTCAAGGTTTGTGAGCAGCAGTATGGTCGAACATTTCATTAGCTTAATGTATCCAACGGTTTGTAAATTATCTATTCATCTGGAGCCAACCAAAGCGGAAAATTGGCTGAAGGATTTTGAAACTCCTCTCAATTTACAGCGCTGGGTGGAATCTGTTCTGGGCTTTCCATTTATTCCTGCAACACTCAGGTTAGTTTCTTCCATCCTCTCTCTATTCGTCAGACATTGTAGCAGTTTTACTCTTTAGTTTGTTTGAGGTTTGACGGTTTGTTTTAAACTTTGAAACTATTGACTTGTGTAGTTTGGAAATGAAAGTTTTTGAATTTTACTATTCTTGTGTAGTCGTGGAATGGAACAATTAGGTAAACATGCATCAAAGAAGACAAAAATGGAATCAGTACTGGGCGATGTATTCAAAATGAAGTCAAAGGAAGTAAGGCTGAGTGAGGAAGGATATGAAAGTAGTCAAGTTGACACAGAACCTATTCCTTCGACATCCGCCACGTATGCAGAGTCGGATGAGGACTTAGGTATTCCAGTCACTCTTTCTCCAGAGAAAAAAGTCTCAAAGAAAAAAACGAAGAAGAAGCCTTCACAAAATGCCACGTTTACGTCAGGGAATAAACCTCGTATAATAAGTGGTAAGGTTTGTGATTCTGAATTGGACGAGAAGTGGAGAAAGTTCTTTGCTAAGTATAGATCCAAATTGAAGAATGAGCAAGGGAAGAAGCAATTTCTTGTAAGAATTAGAAAATATCTTGTGGGTGAGTCTGATAATGGGATTTGTTTACGCTTGAAAAGATTAAGGAAATGCATTCGAGCTGGAAATGATTATGACCGAATGATGAAAATCGTTCTACAGTTGAAGAAGTACTTGGTAAAAATAAAGACCTAGTTTGATACAAATGAAGACATTCCTTAATTCTGTAATAAATTATTGGACACAACATCCTCAGCATACTCAACTGTTATTCACAGACAAAGATTGATAAAATCGTTCGTATCGATCTCTAGATCGTCTGCGAGAGCTCCCTGTGTAGCAGATAAATCACAATTTTGGAACCCATCCAAAATTAAAGCCATGCATTATCATGAGAGAAGAGTTTATTGAAGTTTCGAAGAGTAAAGGCCTTGGATTTTGGCAATCCTTGTTCTCTGGTTTTGTATTAAAATGTTGATTTCGAAAGTTCTTAGACCCACAGGGAAATCTCATATAGATGGTACTGTCTCTGAATGAAACATCGAATGTGTTTTAATGACGAACATAAAAATGCATAAATCTAGACTGCTGCGGTTTGGTCACTTAGACCGTCGTGGAATAAGAGCATACGAAGGCGCCGGTGGATAAAGTAGTAAATCAGAGTTCTGTTTTGTGTTACAAAATCCTCGACTGAATGAAGGTAGTAAACTTAAGGTACACACGGTGTTTATAGGACCCCCTGAAAAATCCCCACCGGTAAAAGTTATTATGATAAGGAATGCGAGGCAGAGTAAAACTTCTTTTCAGTAACATTTCATCACAGTTCGAAACGTGGTGGCCATAAGTCTGTTTAATCAAGGAAACCTAGTGGATTTAATCTTATTAAGAAGCGAAGTTTCCATCTTCAACTATCCAAGGTTTCAGGCTGCAGAAAGAGAAAGAGAACGAAGTTGAGAGATGCCTTTCGAGTCAGGAGAAAGCATTTGCTGGAGAGAAGTTGAATCCCAACTCGCCTAGCTTGTTCAAGTGCCAGAACAAACTAACCAAGTGACGACTTTCGACCCAAAAGTCAAATCAAACTCTACTCGCTGAGAAACATAATACAGTGAGTAGACGAGTAGACAGCAAAGTTCATCTCACTTCTTGAGTATTGTCTCAAATAGAAAAACTTTGTCAATTCAGTTGTATCTAAAGTAGGTTCCGTCAAGAGGTTTCGATTGTGTTTAAATTATGGTCTCCATCTTCGTGTTCTGTGGCATCTGAATCTTTCATACGAGTTTGAATGACATCATTATGGTAGCTCATATGAGCTCCTAAAAGAAACTAATCGATTAGAGGCACAAACTTTTGATGCTCATCGCTCTAACTTTTCCTATTGAAGTTCGAATTGCTTAAGAACAATTGCTACTATGTGTCAAGCTTTCTTCTAAACTATTCTTTCCTTTCCGCAAAACCCACTGGACTCCCGCATCCTGTTTTAATCAGTTTTATTTGTATTTTACTACCAACTTAGATTTTTTCCGAATTGAAATGATTTTCTAAACTTGTTACTTACAGGATTTGTTTATTGAAGAATAGAACTTTCTTAAAAGGAATATTCCACGAAGTTTTCACTTCATGAATAAGAAATGTGAGAGAAAGTTAGAAACCGTTGAATTCATATTTCAGCCATCTGATCCAGAAATCGAAAGTAATTTTAAACTAGTTTCTGTCAGAAGCAGCGTTTTATAATGGTTCAATTTGTGACGTGCGACAAATGTGACCCTTGAGACTGTTTGCATGTTAAAGAATGCACAACCGCAGCCCAACTGAGCCGAATGAATCAACCTCGCATCTGATGCCTGATGCACTGCACTGCCAAACGACTTCTCGGGCTCATAAGTTGCACAAGCTGGGAAATAATTCGTTGCTCCTTACCGAGGTCATTGCAAAGATGACTGTATACCATATAAATCTTTCACTTCCTCCACTCATGAAGAATTCAAATGATTAAAGTGATTTTAGGGTTAGGGAAAATAATGTGCATCTCTCTACCAGTTTGTGTAGAACTGTATGAAAGAGTGATACAATAAAATTCTACTTTTAGGTCGAACGGAGAAACATGTTTTTACTTCACTTTCTCCACACGTACAAGTTATTTTATCTGTGCTGCCTTTCATTCTATTGCATAGACTTTGAGATTCTCAATAATGTGGTGAAGAGAGTGAGAGAGTACGAGTACGTTTACACAAGGAACTCTTGAAATTCTTTCTTTTACACATTCTTTATTGCCTGCACGGTGAAATATCCTACACGCGTCCCTCACGCATAGCACTTCATTCATGCAATAAACGAACCATTAGAATGCAGCGTGTAGTTAGTCTCTCACGTGAATTTGGAATAATTGGGGATCGTTACTTTGCTCAGCTTAACTACCCCAGACACAGTTCAATAATATTACTCCACACCATTTGCACCCTTTATGCACTTCTTCACCATTTCGTGCACGAATGATTGCAATAATAATGATGACACTTTCTAACTGAGAACGAGGTGATATGTGCCATCCAGAAGTGCTGAGAAGGTACTTAGCTACGCAGTGAGAGTGGCGACATTTATATTGTTCTCTTGGTTGAATACAATTCTACATAATGCTGTGCAGATTAAAAGAGCAGGAACATCTGCTTACTCTTAGAATAGTACTTCAAGTAATGGCTTCCCTAATGTGACCGTAATCTAGAATATATCTACAATTCTAGAGCAGGTGCTAGATGCTACGGTGTTGGGTTACTTTAAGAGTGAATTGTGGAGATGAGAAACATTTTAAATAAGTTTCAAATGGTGCATCTCGATCTTCTTGAACGGTCCGGTGGGACTAAATGGAAAAGGAAGATAAATATTTTTCTATTTTCTGAACCATCCACCTCAAAATCCTTCTTTTTACGCACTCTATTTATCACTTGCAGCTTTCTCCCCTATCATCTGTGGGTTTCCTTTGAGAGAAAACAAAACAAGAATTCGGTTTGGGGTTTTGTGTCTAACCCTTTCCTTCCAAGCAGATCATTCCAGTCTTTCTATAGTAAACTGGAAGTCTTCAATCATATAGGGAGTGGGCTTGTAGGCATCACTTATCTAAAGCCAACAAACTTATGGATGTTTGCATTTTTCTTTTGAGGTGGTGACACGAAGAAAGAATCGAGGCATTTCAACTGGCTTAGCTAACTTCACGTTCAAATATACTTTACGTCAAAATGAAGCTGTCAAAGTGAACCGTCATAAGAAGAGAACCGAATCAGTAAAATGTCGTTTGCTGATATGTGTTGCAGTGTGATGGATGAAGTAAAGTGGTGCATGGGTCTCGAAATGGAAACTAGAAACTCCTTCAGTGAAAGTAACTATATACCCTGAATCAATGTAAACTAAAGTCAATACAAGTATTTCACACTTTTTTGCATTGGATACGTATGGACATGGACGATGTGTAGGCGTCGTTGTTGGCGAGGAAGTGAGAATAGACGGAAGATTTTGCCAACAAGAATTTACATTATAGTATCAGAGGCGTGCTGTATGAACAATGAAATTGAAAATGTAGTTCGAAAAGATTTCTACTTTTCCAATCCAATGCCAATACAACTACAGTGACAGTGTGTTTGCAAAGACTCATCGTGACATATTGTGCCACACTGGAAGTTCTCGAGTGTTTCCTTCCGTGTTCCATATAAACTGACAATTTCTATCTCAACCACACATATGAAACAACTATACGTGTACGTACTATCTTCTCTCTTCGGCCGATGAAAGCCTTCTGTACATATTTCGATGCTTCATCTAACGCAACGCAGCCACAAAACTGGAAAGCTTTTATCTGAAATTGATAGCTTTATTCATTCGAGACAAACGCAAACACACTTGAAGCTCAAATGAGAATCAGTTCTTGTTCCGAGGATTCTAGACGTGATCTGAAAAGAGTGCCCATGAGTCCTATATACTTCATTACTTGAAACTTTGAAAAAATGTTCCGTAAGAGTAGCTTTATACTTTCCACTCGCTTTCTAGTGCTGGAACTTCACAAATTCACCACAATAAACACTTGCAAACATACCTATGTCCTCGTGTAGAACTATAATGCCAAAAAAGTTGCCTAGTTGTATCTTGTGGAAAGTCTTATGAAATAAGAGGGCGTGTTTTTGACAACTTTTTATGAGGTACGGAAGCTAAAGAAGATTACAAGTTGGTGATGAAAGTAAGTATATGACTGGATTCAACATGAACAAGAAAAAGTACATTTAAGTTTTTCACGATCTTACCTTCTGTGCGAAGTAAAATAGACGAGTGGAGTGGAACTGAAGTTGAGGTAATAATTTTGGAAGTCAGGTAGGTGGAAATTTTTCAGGTTTGTGGATTCTTGCTCACAATTTTCGTATGCACACGTACACTCCAAGTTAATCAAAAAGTTTTAGAAATAATCGGATCTAAGTTTCTGCACGTTGATTTTTCACTATCTTAAGGAGGTCTCTTTAGTAGAGTAAGGAAGTACGACGAGCAGCGTAGTATCTTTGCTGGGAAAGCGTATGGGTAGTAAAACACTAAATTATCCTCAGCACAACACAGTTTCTCCTCACTAATTCAGTGCGCTTAGGTTCTCATGTGCATTCAGATTTAGTGCTCATTTAATGTTCAATTACACCCAGAGCTTAGAACTCGAGGTTGATACTTATTCTGTTAGAAGAAAACGACGAGAGAAAGTCCACTGGGGCAATTTATATGATCTGATATTACTTATGTTATTGCACTAAGCTTCTACACCAAGATTTTACTGAGAAAGTAAAAGAATAAAAAGCAGGAATTCCGTTCACGTTTAAGTCATGCCACAATCTCTTTACAGAGTAAGTAGGCTGTTATTCTTCAATCTTGATAAAAGGGTAGTTTATCAAGTTCCATTATTGGCCGATGTACCTGTGGAAGTACAATTATCGTCTGACCTTTTTCACAAACTAAGACTTAGGTTTAGAGAAAGGTTGTGAATTTCAGTCTTACAGCCAGATACTACATTTCCCGATCCTCTGCTCGATGAAGAAGGAAGTCAAGACTTCAAGACTCGTAAATGCTTGTTTCGGAGAATTGGGGGAGAAAGTTGGTTTAAAACTAGTTTTCCTAGTTGGGAGGGCTCAACGGGAACTCGAAGCCTTAGAAATCGTGATAAGGGAACACCAGCTCGTGAGTAAAAAAGGCTCGGTAGATAAAAAGAAGTACGTAGTCGTATTATACGAGGTACGGTCTAGGTAGGAAGGTTATGCTTTTCGTAATAATGGAAAGATGAAGGGCTCAATCGAAAAGTTCAGAGTGGAAGTAAACGATGAAAGGGAAATTGTGCTCATCGCCAGCCTCCTTTCTGAAATAACAGAATATCATGAGAAAGAGAGTTGGGAACAGATGAAAAATGCTTCTTCATCTGCTTCTTTTCCGTTGCTTCATATAGTGTCATGGACTTTGGCATGGTGGATAGTGAGGGTGTTTCGTACGGAAGATGAGTCTCCGTCTACAGAAACTGTAGTAACAATAAAAGGCAAGGCAAGGGGAGCAGGAAGAGAGAAAGCCAGTCACTCGTGCAAAAAGAAGGAAAGGAGCTCATCCATGAAGAAAAGAAGAAATAACTGTAATAATAATAGTTATGTTCCGGAGGTGGAGGTAATACCCCTTTTTATTTGGGCACTTTCCCTTTCTTTAACGAATCAAATGTAGATTTGAATGCTCTAAACTGTGAGTGTTAATAAGA
>JAQGAD010000635.1:0-32144 GCA_034696625.1 Isotomurus palustris | reverse complement strand
GTTGCGTGGTTAGAATCGCCCTGAATTAAATTCTGACACTCATCTCCAAACAAGATTTGGGTCAACCTTTAGCAGAACAACTGTTACTTTCGTTCATTCATATTTAATCAACATCATTACGTGTGTCTTATAGTTTATCTCGTAAATATTTAAATATTCCTCACGACTTAAATATTCTCTGAGGAAGGGCACAATCTTTAAATAGAAATCCTTTCTTTCTGCTCTGTACTCGGCATAGTAAAATCTGCGTCATAATCGATTTTGGAAATAAAATATGAGCATAAGCATACTGAAATTTGAGACTGACAAGGAGAGAAAACTCTTCGAATAAGAATGAAGAACGAAGAACCTGTCAGAGAAACATGACAGATTGTGTATTGACGAGTAAAAGATTCATTTTTCTCTCCCGGAGTCTCCCGTGAAATGTAACACGTTTCTTGAAATTTCGTTTCGCTTTGCTTAAACAAGTTTTCATGAAATTAAATACATTATTTACAAGTTAATAGTTTCTCTCGTTTCTTTCACAAAGACCGCTAATGATGTTTCATCCATAAAAGTAATTCAATATTTATAATTATCACTAATACTTTGCTATTTAATGCGTTTTGTTTATTGTAGCAAGTGGGCTGTTGTTGTTTTTGTGCGGCTGTAATAAAAACAGCGAATATTATGCGTGAAAAAGAAGAGAGTCGCTTACCAGAATTGATCCCGTTAGTGGACTGGGTGTCAGGAGTGCCGTTATTTGAGGCCGAGGGTGTGGTCGTAGTTGAAGCGCTGTCTACGGAAGAAGATTGGGATTTCTTTTGTGACAAGTAGCCCTTCTTGAACAACACATCTTGTCGTGGTGTTGTTATCTTCGTATACTCATCTGAAAGATAAGGAAAAAATATAGTGAGCTATATCATCAGAATGCAATTTAGTGCCTGTGTATTATAGCTGGTCGTTGTTGTGTTGGAGAGCTTTAGAGTGTAGAAGAGGAGAATTCTTTACGACACAATAAGACACTCCACAACATTTATTATTACTTATTGTATTGACAAGATAAATTGAGATTCATTTTTCAATGACATTTTCCATCAAAAATTTGCCCATACGGAGTACTTCGATTTTGTCATCAGCACCTAGCGTCTTAGTTCAGTAGCGTCCGTGTCTGTCTATCTCCATTGAAGACATGTTGGACATGTTAGAGTGATGATAAGCTTTTCGCAGCTATCAGAATGTCCTCCGTCATTTTTGATGGAATTGATACTCAACTACTGAACAGAACTGAGCATACAAGTACTCTGTACACTTTACAGAGAAAGGATGCGAGAGAGAGAATTGTGAAATATGTATGACAATTCCTTGTGTGTTGTAGAGACGTGAAGAACGAGTGCTTAAGCCGTCCACGTCTTTCACTACTTTCTTCCTTTATCTGTCTTATATATGGCACAGAATGAGACTAGCCTCGGTGGAACAGATTCCCAGATAGACATGTCAAGTGTCAACTGACAGTTTGATAGCGTTTACTTGTCACAAGACCGAAGGAACTAGGAAGTTCGATCCTCACTTTCGTCTTTTATTACATTATTACACGGGGAATCGTGATGACACTGGATGCCTATTTTTATTCGCTGTGTACAATACGAAACTAAAAACACTTACTTCCTGTCTTTTATCTTCTTACTTAAGTATAACCAACTCAATCATAACTTCATAAAGATTTCCGCTTTGGAGGAATAATGGAAAAGTATTGTTTCAAAATTGTCATATGTTTTCGCTTTTACGAATAAATTTTGGATCCTCAAATAATAGTTATTTCTACAGGTTAGTGGATGGAATCACTATTACAAGTTACAAAATTGGGGAGTCCAGACAGTCAAGTTAGCTGAAAGAATGGGTAGTTCAGTGTCATACTTTTGTCATGAAAGAAATAACTGATTTAACCCGAGTTTCTCGATTAATTTACATGAGGATGATTCAAGTGGA
Organism: Isotomurus palustris; assembly: GCA_034696625.1. Classification (NCBI taxonomy): domain Eukaryota; kingdom Metazoa; phylum Arthropoda; class Collembola; order Entomobryomorpha; family Isotomidae; genus Isotomurus; species Isotomurus palustris. The sequence goes on along the minus strand of JAQGAD010000635.1, from coordinate 30,176 downwards.
TTAGTTTGGACACCGTCATTTTTTGTGATTTCCATTCTTCCGTGCGAGAGAATGGATTCTTTTACATCATAATCATAATAATGGAGTGAGACAACTTTCTCCGTGCCTACGACTCAGGGAGGTTTACCCTCTTAATTGCATATGAAAGACTGGGAAGAATGGGAAATGAGATTGAAGGTGGTTCTCTAATACTCCAGAAGAATGGGCTCTTCTTCTCTCTCCCTTTCTGTCTTGGGCTAATGGTGATAGTCATACTGGAACAAATGGGACTTACCTATTCCATCTTGCCCAGAAATTGTGCAGATAAAATTGTGGAATAATATTACTAACGAACAAGAGAGAGACAGTATACCGAAGAGGTAGGAGCAGTAAAAAAGTATGCAAAAAACTACAGTGAAAGTATATAAAGAAAGACTTTGTAGTGATTGTGAGGTATGCAAAGTCTGTGAACTTAGCTGGGAGAGATTCTCTAGTGAGAGAGTAGACTGAAAGATATTCCGTGAAAAGTTGTCATTAAAATTCCCGAAGGTATTATTACTACTACGTCTTCAGGAAGAGAAGAACCCTTCTTTTGCTTCCTTGCGTGTTTTTAGGGGAAACTTTTTCTGGCAACTGGAAGGATCTACTGGAGACAAAAATCCCATAAGATTTTCGAATTATTATACTCAATTTTCCTTTGAAAAAAGTTTCCTTCACCAACAACTTTCCTTTCCTACAGCTTATTTACATCACAGTCAAGTGCCTAACTAGCTCACTAGCTGAAAGTGTAGAGGAAAAGAGGGGGGAGGTGTGTTTTCTACAAAATGTTAGAGTGTGTTCTGTGCATGGGCTCTAGAAACTAGAAAACTGGAAGAGTTTCCAAGTAGGAATCATCTTTTCCTGATATAAACAGCAGTAGAAAGGATTTATATTCAAATAGAGAGACCCACTTTCACCCGAGGTGAAAGCAGACACAAAATATTTCTCAGAGTTTGTAAATGGAAGTTTTGGGGAAATTTTATACGACAAAGGAATTAATATTGAAAACAAGAAACAAATATTACACAAAAGATTCTGAATTCAGATCTGTAAGGTAGATCGTTAGTTATTTTCAACAATAATCTCTCAAGTTTAAAGGTGGTTGTTTACTCAAAGCATCATATCGAAAGTTCCGTAGTTATCATGGGTATTTAGAATTTAGAATTAATCCTGTAAAAAGTTTCAAAAAACTTTTCTTATAAAAGTATTAGTGGGTCTAAATTGGTAATGTATATATACTTTGTCTTAAAGATCAAAGGTTTCTCTACAGATACAACATGAAAAGGATCGGAGTGGAAGAATCCTATGGAATTTAAAAATAGAAACCTAAGTATTCGCTCTTCCTTGCCAAAAATACTCCAGTAGTCATATGAAAGTGACATGGTGGTGACAGTAACACAGATTGTAATACTCTTACGTAATCTTCGATCACATGGCTTCTAACAATACTTGTAATCAATTAAACTACTCAACAATTACTTCTTTAAGCAATCGTCCTAAGCATTTCATGTGTTTCGTCCCACCTTTGCCAAAAATTTTTATTTCACGTCATAGCTAACGCCCTATACACCATTGGGATTTACATCACAGAGGTTTACTGGGTTCAATTCAAATGGAATACACGGATTTTCGTACAAATTTTGGCAACAAGAATAAATACTCGAAGTTGATTCCATTTACCCAACTTCTAACCTACCACAACTTAAATTCATGTATTTCTTCTATTATTCCAATTAAGACTGCCAAAAATGTGAAGCTGAAAGCGCAACGAACTTTTATTTAATCTCATCAGCTGCCGTAAAGTTACGGTTTTCATCAAATATCAAGATGTACTTAAGATTTGGGATTACAAATCGAAATGGAAATCACTAGAAACAATTCCAGAGACTTCTACACAGTTAAATAACTAAAGACTCTAAACCTTAAATAGCTTTTGTTTCGGGTTAACTCGAACCAAATGTCATTTCCCATTTACTTCTTCTTGCTACCAAACAGAGCTATACACGTTTTACGTCAGTATTTGCATATAAACGAGGGCAGAAACTAGAAACTACAACAAGAGAATGTTGACTTGACACTTAAGAAATATTTAAATACTTCAAGACATCCTATTCCACACGGAACATCCCTGGGTGCTCCCAATTTATCTCATTAGAATCAGCAATTTCACAGGCATTAATGTAATTCTGTATGCCTACATTTTATGTTTAATACAAATGGGCCGTGTGTATCGATCTACTCTTCCTTCTACTTGTTCGAATTCCTTCCAAAACAACGCTCATCTCTGTGTCCAACATTTTACATATAATACACTTTTTCACTTCCACTCTAAAGCTCTAAACTCCAAAGAATTCAGAACTTACAAACACGCTTGTTCCATCCTCCTCCTCCATCCTACACACACTCGAGAGTACATATGGAATTTATCCAATTCCCGTGCACTCCATCTCTCTCCGCTGATCTTTCTGACCTTTCCCTTATCAAACGAGGGTATGTTTAGACAATAAATTAACCCTTTCCCGTATCTCTATAGTCGACAGTTGATGTCGAACTCCTCGATAGCATCTCGAATGAATGGGATTCTTGTGATAAACAGTGAGAGTCTTTCTTTATACCTACGTAAGTACTTAAGATTCTACGAGTTCCAAAGACTCGAGATTCAAAGATTCAAGTCGAGAAGGAATAAGAACATAACAACATAAGAAGCTTACCATGGTTGTAGGAAGGCTTGTTGGTATTGTCACTATTGGCATTATTGCCACCAGACCCGTGTCCATTGGCATAATAATAACTTGAGGCAGGATAAGACCTCGACCTCCGGAATCTCCCAGGTCCATACGGTCTCGGTGGATGAGGGTAGTTGCTGTGATAATCAGATCCTCCAGTATTGTTATACCCTTGTTCTGAGCTTGAGCTTGCTCCTCCACTTCCTCCACCACCCCCACCGGCACTTCCACCACCACCACCACCCGCACTGCGTTCCGTAGAACCACCACCACCACCACCACCCCCACTTCCACCCCCTGCTCCATTGTTATTCGAACCTCCTCCATTGTTATAATGAGTGTTTCTATAATTGTTATATCCATTTCTGTAGTAATGGTGAGAGGCTCCTCCACCATTATGGTATCCTCCGTGGTGGTAGCCTCCACCTCCTCCATTGCTGCCTCCTCCATGATAATCTTTGGCGTGATTTCCATGATATCCTCCTCGTTCTGACCTCTCGTAATTATTGTAGTAGGAAGGAGGTCTGTAATTGTCCTTGTGGTAATGGTAGCGATCATAATGACTTGAGGGTGAGTCGTAATGGTGATTGTTATGAGAGTGGTGGTAATTTCCATAGCCATTTGGACCACCGTTATTAGAACCTGTGTTTCCCGTTGGACTCCCGTTCCTTGGTCCTCCTGAAGTTGAAGATGGTCCGGAAGAGTTGCACCCTGACGAGGTTGAGTTACTATCACCGTGTTTCTCACCACCACTATTTGTAGTACCGTTTATCAGTTTCTTGGGAGAGTCGCCGGAACTTCCGTTCATGAGGGTTGCCGAAGAGGAAGTTCCGTTCGAAAGGTTCGTAGAGGAGTTGTGAAGAGACGTCGACGTCGACGATGATGAGCCTTTGTTCGTCATGATTGAGTTATTCTGAAGATCCTGAGATTTGTCGGGGTGAACTCGAGCAGGACTGTGGTTTTGACTTGAGCTAAGACTTCGTGTTAGAGATCCCATGGCTCCAGACATTTCCTCCCCATCGTCTTCGTTCCCTGAGATTTCTCCTGCGATTCACATCAACAAAACCACGTCAATAAATTACTCACGGTTATCTTAAGAACTCAATTATTTGATTATTTCACTCATTACATTTGGGGAACTTGACACAAATAAGAATACACACTGGAATCGCTTTCACTTAAAGTCACTTTCTCCATAAACAGAGAGTCTCTTAGTGCCCCACTTTTCAAGAAATGATTCTTTTCGATTCCTTAAACTGTATTTCACAGTTCATGAAAAATGTTATTAGATATTCCTTCTGACCATTCTAAGTTCCAAATGGTTGAGCTTAAGTCTAACTTCAATTGAAGGTGAGTTACTGGAGTTGTATTAACAGTATTAAGTTTTTGTGACTCGTGTGTTCTCCCTGAGTAGCAAGTTTGACAGAAAATGAACCTTTATTATTTACTTGGTGGTGTCCCACGTATTACAGCTACATTATTATTATGGAATGGTGGAAGTGAGTGACAGAATGCAATCGCAAGATCTGAATGTCAGGTCCCAAGAAGGAGACTTTCCTTCCACGAAGTTAGGACTGAACGAAATAAGAGAGAGACGTTGGAGAAGAGAAAATATAATGAGCATTAGGTTTGTGACTATGATGAATAGCTGTCGGCATGTATCATCAACGAGGAACAAACAAACAAACAGAGTCTCAACTCTCAAGTCTGCAAACTCTCTCTTCCTTTCCCAAACTGTTATTATTATCATTACCATCCACTTCTAACGATGTTATTATGCAGCTTAAGGAACAAGACCAAAATACACATATAGTGTCATGGGAAGAACGAGTCTACACACGAACGAAGAATAGCTTACTTCATTGCTCCTTTGTACCCACAGCCTCAGAATTAAAGCTGCTTTTCCATGTTACGTAATACAATCACAAAAGCTTTGCTTTGTACACTTGTTTGGGGCTTGAAATTTGAAATTAGGTCTCAACTTATTAAAAATTCGTCTGTTGCATTGAAGATGGGAATAAAACTGGCAATAACATAAAAGTTACTGGGGTATTTGGGCTATCATCATCCTTCCCGCATGTAAGTATGAAGCATGAAGTAATGTAATGTGGACTGGGGAGTTATCCTTTGTTGTTTGTGTCTGACTTGGGATTTAGGACAATTTTCACGTAATATTGAGTTGGATTGGGAGGCAGACTGTCACTGTTGAGACTGTTGACTGTATATATAATTGAAATAAATAATAGATTGCGTAAATACTACGTAAGCCAGAATCCATAAATATCTGCGTGTGTGTTCCCCGATATAATTATTTGTTATTAAACCTAGTGGTTCTAGTATTCTAGTGTACATTAATGTCTGCTGTAGGTTATTCTTTACTTCCAAATGTCGATAAGAGGTGGGGAGAAAATTGAGTTTTGATGCAAATTCATGAAAACTCGAGAGTTATATAATGCAAGAATTCGTTAATGAAAAATATATTCCTTCATGCCGTGGCACGAAGCAGTAACGGTTAGAATGGAATAATACACACAACACGATACAACTCATTGTTTCACTTTTATCTGTTTGTCTGTATCGCACTTAATCTACAAGTGTTCCCGATGAGCCTAGTAGATTAATATTACTGCTTTAAACTAGTTAAACTTTCATAAACCAATACTGAATAATAATTATGCATATCTGCTAGGTAGCAATACCATTTACCATTCATCAATAGACAGTTCACAAAACAGTGACACATGTGGCGTGGCGCATGGTGAGATGAGTTTGTGAATAAATCTTACCATTGCATTCAACAAAGTTTTGCAAACTGCACATCTCTGTGATTGGATAGATTGGCAATGTTTCAAATTAGATTCGATTGGTAGTTCAGAACTATAGGAGAGTTTAAGTGACAATAGTTCACAATACTTGATAGATTAAGAGCAGGTACTTAGTTAATCTCCAAGACAAAGATTTGAGACCCTGGGAGAGTGCATGTGCATGTGAAAGGGTAAGTTCACGTGCAGAAGACAGAAGAAGAAGAAGACTGGTAGGCTCAAGAATCGAGTGAGACTGAGACAGTCCGACCAGTAGCAATCAACTAAAACAATAGAAACAGGAAGGAGAAAGACAAACATTGTGTTAATGATTACTCCTGAAGGGTTGCAGTGTTTGTGTAGCGTTAATCGATTCTACTTATGTCAAACTGGGAACAACTTACAAACCCAAATGTACGTGGAAACTTCATTAATTAAAAATGAAGTGCGTGCATCAACGCGCACGAAACGTGTAGTAAAGGGTTTCTAGTTATTAACTGCCACACAGTCAATCCACCCTAAAAGCCCTTTCCTTCATTTGCTATAGTTGGATGGATGATGAATTGTACATTAAAAGATTAAGGATGATACGAGAGACCTATTTGAATTTGGAAGTACTTAAAACTCCCCAGTGTGAAGGTAGTTTAGAGCTTTGATTGTCATAAAGTACATAAAAAACACTGCATTCTTATGAGGTTCAGTTGTGTCTTCGATATATTCATGTACGGTTAACACAGAAACACACGAATGCCAGCTGGAGTTTATGGATCTTCATAGTTCACCCAATAAGATAATATAAATTGCAATATGTTTGGCGAACATATAGCGTAGGAGACTGGCTGACTTTCATGTTAAAGTTATGAATGAAGTCTTTATAACTGCTTGTCCTGTTATTAATGTAATAAATCGATGATGTTCTGATTCTGACAAACGTGTGAAGTTTAAGGCGGATCTGAATTATAGTGTGTTTATTTAAAGATTCAAAACATCACGGAATCCATTTATTAGGCTTGTCCTTGTTCCCAATTCTCAATAGCCGGTAACATAAGGCATTGTCAATCAAACAACTAAAGTGTATAAAAATAATTGTACATTCAAATGTTATTTTTAGTCATTAATTGTTCAGTTACATCTTATCAAACATAGAAAAGTTCAAAGCTTAAATCAGATAGGATGAGGATCTTACTGGTTGTGTACACACAAAGTTCCAGAAGTACCAGAAGGAAATAGACCCGTGAACTGGTTGGCTAACTGCCTATGTTGGCTGTGCATGAGATTTATAATGTGTAATGGAAAAGAATATTCCTCTAAATAAAACCAAAGACCCAAGAGACAGAAAAAACCCAACCATTTGTTTATTTTGGTTTGAAATTGAGATTCTCTCAGAGATTTTTGGGACTAGTTCATTGCCAAGAAAAATAGCATATCCGTGAAATTCTCATTTTACGCAGATTGTCAATTCACACATGACTACTGATTTAATGGGGGATTTCACACTTTATAGTTTCAGATTAAATCAACGGTTTACAGAAGAGAATCTCCACCTGGCTCCGTATTCTCCTGGAAAAGGTTCACACAATTTACACTTCACAGCATTTTCGCTTTGTTATTTTACGGGTGAGAAAAAGGATACCTATTTTAAGTTAGCTAGGTCAAGATTCCTGCACTTACTTGAGAGGTTTTACATACGAACATTAAATTTAAGCTTATATAAATACACCACTGTGAACCTACTCTGGAATTGTTAATGTCTTTTATCTTTACAAACAATCTATCCTTTTGGCAGAGTTGTAATTACTTCATTTCTTTCGTGCATTGCGTGCTCACGAATTAGATAACGCAGCTCAAGAGTAATAACCCAAAATAAACACAGTTCTTTAAACTGCCTACTCATAAAACACTGCCTATAATGGCTTTCTCCATTCTTAAAAAATATAGTGACCTACGTCCCTAATAAAAAACCAAGTGATGTTCTTACAACTTAAAGGTCATTGCTGTGAACATACCAGAAGAAGCCAAGATGTTTAATGTATTGCGGCAGTTAGTGAGCAGTCGTTGCTAGTTCAGGGAAGATTTTTTGCAGCTTAAGGTTTATTGCTCGCCTACACTTTCTCCCATGAACAGTTTGAGGAAAATGCACTTTGGTGCTTTTAATATTATCAATGTTTCAGAGGAGAATAAGTACCCGATTTGTGTAAGAAGCCCATTAAATAATAAACTAAAGACGTCCACATACAGTTTCCGTCCTTATTCACCATTCCCTTTAAGTATTTTAATAGTTTTATTCCTCTTCCTGTGACATGAGCGTTAATTGTGACCTAAAGTGAATTAAATAAAATATGAGTTGTAATGGTCTGCGCTTTCCCATAATGACCTTTTTCGTGTGCGTTTTGCACGGTTCAAATAAAATAGCACAAGCAAAGTACCACAAGGTACCAAGCACACAGCGAAAAAACTGCAAAAAAGCTAATGGAATTTTTATTTAAGTAAAGAAAGATTTGTAGCACAACTACAACTGGAGAACAACAAAGCTTCTCTACAAGGTGAGCTATATAATAAAAGTGCACTTCTCGTTCAAACTCATTTAAGCTTTTATACTGTCAACTGTTTGTATGTTTCTACTTAAGTATTCTCCTATCGTTTAGCCCACAAGACTACAACAAACCGTAAGTGTGGAGGACAGACTCGAGAGAGTTGAGGACGAGGGTTTGACACAAAGCAACAACAGTTTCAGAGGCAGAAGCTAATTTTAACACTGGCTCACGCATTCATGCTTCCAGTTTTTAGCTTAGGAGATTCTTTTCTATTGGAGATTGGACAGAGTCAAGAGTCACGTTCCAAACAAAAAGCCAGGCTAGGTTGTATTTAATCAAGACGACATTCATACTCTGTAATCTTATATCTTATTCGTTATTCCTCACCAGAGAGGAGATAGTAGAAGGAAGAGAAAACAACGTGATGCAATCATGTACTCACTCAATAGAATATTATAGACTCCATAGTTCCATACTCATCTCCCCATGTCATCTCTGTGAGCCCTAAAAAGAAACATTAATGTGTTCCTTGATGTTGACATTCCGCCTTACACATAAACCACCATGACTTCTCACATTTTAAATTTTAGAATAGACGCTAACATTATGTGGTGTGTCCTCTCCTACAGTCTAAAAATACATTTGGGTCTACACAAGATTCGGTTACTTTGACACAAGACTTGCTTGATTTCCACTGCCTCATTTAAGCATAAAGAAAAAAGTTGAATTCTCATCTATGCATTCTTAAGCAGAAGTAGTTAGCATTTGCACACGAATTACGTAACAAAATATGTCATTAATACGACATTACTTTGAGGAATGAATTCACGAAGAAGAAAGCAACTTACGAAAAACTCATTAAGTGTGCTCGGGTTAATCTTTAAGCTATCAGGGCATTAGTAAAAAAGGAGCTTCTAAAAACACAGGCAAATACTTTCAGACGAAAAGAATGTGTGTGGTGTGTGTACTTATTATGCTCCACACTGTCTCTCCACAGTCTCTAAGATATTTAGATCATTTTTTCATTTTTTCCTTGGAAACGTTGAACGTGGATTTGTTGTGGAGTCTGCACCTTCGAGCAATCTCTCTAGCACAGAGACTAGAGTCTAAACTTATCTGCACTATGTGTGCTTATATGTGAACTTCCCTTTCCATGTCCATTTTTCACCAGAACCAAACTTCCTCTCTACGCCCACGCTGTTTTGTACTTGGAGTATTTAAGTAAGAAGCAGAAAGTCTGTGGAAGACTGATGGCACGCTGTGTTGTGTAATAATAAGTAGAGACGCTCGTGAAGGAAGATGTATTTAAGATATTTCCACTAAAACTAAAACTCTTTTAGTAACAGCAGACAAAAGAGGAACAAACTGAGCCAGAACATGTCTGCCTGCCTGCCTTGCATTTGTTTCTCAAACTACTTATAATCCCATTATCATCCATTCATCATCAATCCTTCACCGCGTGTCTACTCACAAACTGTCTACTCCTTAAAATAGATCACAGTTGCATGCTTTCTAATATTCTAATTTGTAGTCCTGTGAGACAAAGCACACACACACACACACTTTAATGCCAGGAGAAAGTTTTATTTATGCTTATGAGAGTCTACGCTATGATGTAATGCATTAAGACTTTCTTCAAGAAAAACAGCATTTTCATTCACCATCCATTTTTCCCAAATTCTAAACATTCCTGACATTTTTCGTGTGTGAAACCTAAAAGCGTACTCTACGAGAGATTCGCACTCTGTTAAATTACTGAACACTACACGTAGTAGGTAACAGAGCGAATACACATTCTTTTAACTTCCCCACCCCTCCTGCCTCCCAGGCTGTAAAATAGCAATTTGAAATCCAATTTAGAGTTTATTTCCACCTACACTTGTCGACTAAAAACCTCCTAAGATTGTATGAGTACGATTACAACTTACAAAACTACACACACTCACACTCACACACTATATTGCCACTTTCTCTGTAATGTTCTCTCTCTCTTTTCTTCCATACTAACTTCATACCTTTCACATAAATCGTTGGTTCCGCTCGTAAAAAAATAAAATCACGGATATCCTTGAGATACCTTAAGTCTAAGGAGCACAACTATTTTTTGTATTTCGTGAGCCATTCAATCATATTGTGAGTAGATTATTGTAGCATAAATGTCAAGATCCTCGTGAAGAAAGCTTTCCCCATTAACTTTGACTGGTTAGTTCGTGCATGCATATACTCAGTGGGCATTTATACACAGAGGGAAAGGTGAGTTGTGAGGGCTTGAGATTTTTCCATCCTCTCTTGCGATCTTTCCCTCCCTCCGTTCCTCTCTTTCTCTCTATAAATGCAACTATATCATTATATGTATGTATACAATGATGAAGAACTTTCATTTCCCGTTCTTTCCATCACACAGTGAAGATCGATATTAAAGTAATTCCATCAGAAGCACTCAAATGGAATCGATTGAATGGCATCCCTTCACATTACAAGTAACGATCCTTTTCTCCCGTGTATACACCTTCGTTCACCTTTAAGAATGTTTTCTGATGGGGCTCACACACACACACGGAGGCCAGTAATAGAGACTAATACCTCTAACACACGTATACAGTTTCTTCTTTAGCCCCGCTGGGGTTAAATTATCCCATACACTTCAAGCAGAGCAAGGAAAGCAGAGAAAGTAGAGAGAAATTGATTTGGACTGTTATGGCTCAAGGGGATTGTAATCATAATTAGGAAACGCTGAGAAAGTGTCGTGTAAGATGTGGAATGAGGTTGTGTACAGCCTGGCTCCGTGTAATTGCGAAATGCTTTGCAATATTCAGACGGACTATTAGAAGTATAATGACTATTCCTTCTGAATATTCCTTCTCTTCAAGAAGTATTTTAATAGAAAAGCTTAAGGTTACTATTATTACAGTTACAGTTTCCTATTTAGTTTGTAGTTGAAACGTTGAAAGCACCCGAGAGCCAGAACAACTAAAGGGCAAATTGCCATAATCTCTGAGCCATGAGTAACAATGAGTTTTTTACCTCGTGTGTTGGGAATTCAAAGAGTATAGGGAAAGAAAGACTTGTACAATCATATTTGTGTCAAAAAGCTTAACTCCCTCTCTTTCGTACTTGTCGGAGAGAGGAAGACGTTCATTTGTTCGGTTTAACTCCACGCATAATTTCGTCTTTCACTTGAAAGCTACAAAAGTTGAAGTGTAATAGTAATTTAGTGTGTGTGTGTAAAGAGCTGGTGCCTAGGCACACAGTTGTACGGATGATGGAGAAAATGGTCGACACATTCGACACACACACACACTTCTCTACAGGGTGTGTTGGTAGCCATTAGTTCTGGTTGTATAGAAAGTAGTAGATTTACACAGAACAGCGTCCGTATTACGTATACACGTATGCATGGCCCAGTTCTTATCAATTTCGTGTGACGATAGAAGTGCGGTAGGCTATTCATTATTTGCCTGTGGTAGGTTGTCCCTTAGTTGGAATTACAAGTTTACACACTATAAAGAGTAAACTACCTCTGCTCTGTAGAGAGTGTCTGTGTGTGTGTGAGGAAAGACGAACACGATTCATTGTTTGCTTTCACTCTTATCCGGATGAGGTTCATTAGTTTGCTCAGAGCTACTATTCCATTCCGAAATCCTAGAAATTGTTTTAAAACGACGGGTGGTCGTGGTTAGTCAGTAGGCTGGATGTAAGCAACGTGAGAGAGGAAGATGTGAAGGTATCTGTTTCATGGAACGGGGACACGTATGTAAGTAAGTACGTATACACAAATAGTACTGCTTTAACACAATCCTTTTCTAAGGGTGGAGATGTTGACGATGATGATGGTCGTGGTGGTGGTGGTGGTGGTCTGGTCGCAGTTGTTGTTCGTACACAGAGTCGGGTTTCTTGAAAACCACAATTTCGCAGGACGGGGTATGACACAAAGAGAAGATTAGATTCTTGATGGTGATTAGTTTCATGGTTTGCTGGGTTTTATGTATCGAAATCCCACACTTTCAGATTACTGTTTGTTCTAGTGGCTATCGTGGGCGGTAGCCGTGGCCGCGATGGAGTGTACAATGGAATGTTTAATGCCCTAATGTCTATTGCATATATGAGTGGGCGTTTTACCCCAATTTAAGTCCTTTCCACAAAGTTTACTTCTGTTTTAAAGTTCGTAACTCCCAGTGAAAGTCCACAGGATAAGGGACACACGTGCACACACGTGTTTTCACCAACTAATAAAGCAATACCAATTAACATTCACTTGTCTTTCTAAAAAGGAACTCTCTCGCAATACCCTCAATATCTTTTAGTGTTCAGTTCACACTTTAAAATCACATCATTTCCTATATAATTTATAGAAGAATTCCCACAAGGTCTTGTATAGAAGTGGAAACGCGATGCTATTACTATTACAGAAACCCTTATATTATAGCAAACACCACTCTAGATTCTAGAGTGAAATGAAACTCGCACGCACACAACCCAGCTATTTGTTTAAGTGCGTACGTGTGGGTTGTAGTGATGCAATAAAGAACATTCCGTCCTAAATTTTTCTCATGGTTGTGGTAGCAGTTTATTTGTTCTCCACCCTCGTTGACTCTCACTCAAGTAATCATAATCAGAACTGAGTGAGTTTAAGTTACACAGAGTAGTAGTTCAGTATTTGTCTCCTAGTTCTACGCAAAGAAAATTCTAAGGTAGAAGAGAAAACCACCTACAACCTACATTTTTAGCTTCACCAGAGATTAGTTTACCTGTCCGTGCCAAAAAATTTCCACCCTAGAAATTCTCCGTATATAACTAACTCATACCTACACAGCTTTGTGTGGTTCCTTCGTACTTTCGTACCTTCTTGATTTATGGTGCGTATGGTGTGCACAAGACATGTACGTACGTACGTCCGTACACTCCGATTAAACAGAGAAAAAGTAGTTTGTAGTTAGTTTCTAATCTACAGAAGGTATGTAAGTAGGTTGTGTAGGGAAGCATTAAAGAAAGCTCGGGTGATTTTGTGTGAGACAAGAGTTTTAGTTTCTTTAGTTTTGAACAGAGAGGAACACACACACGATTTTCCGTATGTTTGTGAAATACACTACAGAAAACAACACAATCCACCTTCTTTCCACATCAATTGGGGTATATTTCATTCTTAAATTCAAGCCATGGTTGTGTGGTTGCATGCAAGCCTTTTCTCTCTCTCGCTCTTCATGGTTCTTTACACACGACCGTGTGTAAGAAGAGGGAGGAAGAATATCACCTTTGTGCTTAAGTGTACGCGTATATCAAAGGGAGTCTATAATATGTACGTTACATATAGTGTTGGCAATTCATCTATGCTGTGATACACGGAGACACACGTAGTAGACTTTACGTTCCATGGGAATTTGTTCCCGATTTCTCCCTCTGGTTGGCTGAGTAAAAGAGTTCTTTGCCAAATTGTCATAATATTTCTCTGTCCGCTTGCTTCTTCTCGGTGAATGTGTCGTGTGAGCTAATATGAATTCTGCTGTTAGGATGATGAAGATTTCGTTCTGTTAAGAGCGACAGGGCTTCTTATGATGATGGTACTTTAGATCATCTTGCCTTTGACGTTCCAAAGAACACCCATTTGAGTCTAGGTAGAGATCTACGATGAGGCTGGGGAAGTTTTATGCTATGCAAACACAAGCACACACACACACACACACACACACACACACACACACACACACAACACACACACACACCACCATATATACACACACATAGTTTTGGTTGGAAGATAAGCTCCTCGTACTCTTTATGCTCGTTTTATGTGGATGTATTTTAAGAGATAACATTTCCGACTCCTTTTGTTTTCTCCTGTCTTTATGGCCAATTTAGTCTTTCATCGTGTGATTTACTACCGGGTAAAGAGCTACTGCTTCCCACTATTATTGTACACACAATAATGGTGGTTTACGTCTCAGGCTCTCACAGCAGAGCTCTCGTTTGCCCTGCCATGCGGCACGGATAAAAGAGTCAAGTCATTCGGAAACAAATTCCACTCTCAAAAGTAGAGAACCAGCAGCAGAGGAACGAGGAATGTAAAAATAGGCATTAATATTACCACCCATGCAATTCCCTTTATATATAAAACTGACCCTGACTTATTGTTTTATGCGAGTCATAAGACAAAAGGGAGAGAGAAAGCCATTTTCAGTCTCTGCTTGAGAAGGGTACACACTCAGAACGTCAGAAACCTTAGAACAGTTCCAACGAAAGAGTTCTCCTGTCTGCATTCGACTTTACAAAGTGGAATCGAACAATAAAGACCGACACGCAGTTTATTGATCGATATCGTTATCCTTTCCCATCTAAACTTGTGAAAAACAATGAAAGATCAAAGAACAAAGTATAACTTGTTTGTGACGGTTTCATTAATTCTAAAAGACATGCGTACTTATTTTCTCACTTCGGTAAATTGTCTATCGACAAGGAAAGCAGAGGGGTACCTTTTATACATTATAGAAATAGAATAGGTACTTCCTTTCCTCCTTGTAGGACTTACTTTATCAACTTTCTACTCAACTTTCTCCTTGTGCGAATCAGGAATATTAGTCTTGACATCTGAGTGGCTGGATACAACGATACCTGACAGTTATATTTGTTCCGCCCTTTTCTACTTTCCTCGTCAATAAAGGAAATAAATGATTTAGAAACAAACTATTATGGAAGGAGAGAAAGTCTAGACTCCTAACTTTATGAGTTAGTGAAGTTCATCAGTTGTCTGTACTCCCTTTTTAGAAACCAACATACGTCATTCTGGCCCAATTCTCAAGTTATACTCTCTAAAACTAAAACCTATCATCTGAATTTACTGCCGGTTTCTATTGAATGTCTGGAAGTGTGTTTACAAAAATTGCATTTGTTTGCACATTTCCTTCACTCTAAATGGCTTCTATCTTTCTATCTCTTCCACAATGTGTCTTCCATCCTTCCATTCTCCTGAGAGTGGGAATGGAGTAAGGAATAGCCAACCTCCACATAAAGTAACTCGATATAGCAAAAGCATTTGGAAAGATAAAAATTGTGCTAGTTTTAGAGCTTTTGTAAAAGTGTGTTCGTCACTCACAAACACTTGAAATGCATGTAAAAGAGACAAGGTAGACTTTGTTTGCACAGTTCTCTAGCACTTTCGTTTATTTTCATACACATGAATCAACTCAAATGCCGTTCCATTTCTGCCTCGATGGCTCATCGACAACTTCGCACAAAACTATCTTCCTTCACTTTCCAACCACCGCCCATATGTTCCGTCATAAGTTCCTTAACAAAATTCCAAACGCTTTACTCACACACACTCTCTCTCACTATATATCATAGTCTTACTTTTCGCGTTCACATATTCTCTCATTATGATTGAAGGGAAGGCTAAGAATGTTGAATGGGTGTGTGTGTAGATCTCTCCAATCTCTCGTGGGATCGACGAGGACGGGAAGAAAAGCCGTTGTCTTGTTCTAACGGTTGTGGAAGAAGACCATTTTTCATCTGATCTATCTCCCTACACTCCCCACCGTGTCTCAAACTTTTCTCTCTCTTAAATCAACCTTTCTCGTTCAATCTGCTCCACATAACAAGTAGTGATCCTTTCTGCCATAGTAAAGAATATATGATGGACGTACACAAGTAGAGACACCCCCATTCATATTATTATATCTATCGCTTCCATAAATTCTCCCAAAGATACGAGAAAACTGCTGAGAGAAGGACAGGTTTGCTTCCGTCTCTTCGCCAAATGTTCTTTGAGAGAGTTTGAGTAAAAAGGAGAGAGATTCCACAGACAGACATCTATAATATAAATTGCATAAGACCCAAGAGCACCAGTTTTTGGTTGGAAAGAGGGCAAAGGCTTGTCATATCTCTTAACACACTTGTACATGTGTGCATAATATTATTTTAGATATCATATGCACGTATTACATATCTTCGTGTGTGGAACTAAAAACCTTTGGAAGTTTTCCTTTCACATTACACTAGAGTAGCTGCAAGTTTTCGGAGTTCGGAACAACTGCAGCAGGGCAGTTAAAGTAAAGACGCATTGAGAAATACAAAATACCTTTTCCTACGGCTATCAGAGGAGAATAAGTTGAAGTTGAAAAAGTAGAGAAGAAGCAAAGGCGACGTCTGACTAAAAGCAAAACTTTTTCCTTTCTAAATGGACCAACCAGACTGACTGCCTACAAATGTCAGACATCCGTTCCACCTCCAACAATCTCTCTCACCACATTCAACATTCCTCACAACTCCTTTGCTTTCCATTCGCTTTCACCCTGGATCATTCATATTATTCTCCTGTATATTGTATATCCCATGGAGGTGAAACTTGCTTTAATAATCTAATAGAACACCCACAGAAACATAATCCTTGAGTATAATATCGGCTCCTAAGACTGCTGACGTACACACAAACAATACGAAATAGCCTACTACTGTGTGAGTCACTTCAGTTAGAAGTATTCTCTCTACCCACCAAACAAATTACTTTTTAGACGTGAACTAAATATGAAAACATGCGGCTCCATCATTGATGATTGGCTTGGTAGCTTGATGAGGAATAAAGTCAAAAGTACGAAGTACGAGACAGCGGTGCGAGTGAAAAGTCTGAGAACTTAGTTAGTGCGACTTACTTAGTTAGAATATAGAAAGTAGTTAGGAAGTGACAATGGTGAATAGAGGTGCTGGGAAGTATTATTGAAGACACGTCGAGTGAAAGAGCTGACGGAAATGTGTGTAAGTTGAGGATCATTATCATTAGGAATTTAGGAAGCAGACTAGTTAGAGAATACAGACTGTGACACCCATTCCACCAACAACCAACCCCACCCACTGATGGAGATAGAAGTAGAAGAACGGCGATCGTAGGAAGCAGAGTGTGACAATAAAGGGTTAAATTATAAGTACACCTATTGTGATATATATACTTTAGACTTTAGAGGTTGTGTGTGTGTGTGTGAGACACTTGTCATCTGTGAACATTCATTCTTCACTGACTGAGAGAACTGCGGCGATCAAACTCATTGTCCGTAGTCTTTCTCTCCTTTCTCCTTTGCAATTCTCCACGGCTTATGGAGTTTTAGAAAGAAGGATCGACTCGGGAGAGAACAAAAAGCGATATATGATGATAGGATCTCTTTTTGGGTATCATATCGTTCAAGGAAAGCACAATGAACAATAGGTGCGACGTGGGACGACAAAAGAAACTATCTTTGTGGATCAAGAGAGAAAGTCCAATTTCGGAAGTCTGCTTCTTTGTGGTCAAACGACTTACACAGAAACTCATATTTCTTTTGAGTTCCATTCAAAATGACCAACCATCCGTTTACACAAAAAGCTATCATTCGTGTGGTTATAAAGTTAGGAGCAAACTACAAACTATATATTATTACCAACATTCGGTAGCTCACTCACAGTCACAGACACGTCTGGACTTTTAGGAAGAAAAGTTATCCACCCAACTTGTCTATAATGATATTGATACATCTTTTATAACCTGGAATTACCAGTAAAACACACCATAAGCCGCCCTATCACAATCATCTGTGTTCTAAAATTGCTTGCAATATCTCTTTCATGTTTCACGCGAATGTCTAGCCTTCAAGTGATTTGATATTCTTATCTTATTATTAGAGTTGACAACCCACGCATACACTTAACTTCAAGTAAACCAATTAAATACAGGAAATGTTACAGTCAGATTTCTTTATGGATAATATCTGTCAATTGAATGAATATTGCTTGATAATTTGTCAACGAGTTTGCTCAGAATAAAAAACTTACACATAGATATAAGTTGTCAGGTTCAAATCTTGAGTTTTTTATATCAAAACCTTAATGCGATACTTGAATATTTGTACTTGTAATTGTAACTGCACACTCGTCCATCCTTTACGCGTATAATTGGCTTATCCACTTAACTATTCAACTGTTCGATAAAGTTTGTATGAAAAGTAAACAAGTAAAAAGACCACAAGAGTCCACGTAGACTATTCAAAGCTAAAAAGAGCCAAGCCCATTTACCATCATAACAACAAACCTCTCTCTCACAGCAAGCAGACATACTCGGCTGTTCCTCCGTCATGCTTCAGGTTTTATTCATAATTCTCAGAACATAAACTTCAGTTCTGGATAACTCTCTCTCTTTAATTCATAGGGTTTCATGATTGGCATACGATTACTGAGAATGAGACGACTTTCAATTGTATCGTCAGTACTGTCCTGTATCCCTGTATGTAATCCGCCTAACCTTTATATTCTGCATTCCAGTGAAAGAACAACCAACCAGCCCAACTCACAATTGAACGATACACAGAACTCTATCATTACACACGGGAGTTTTCATTAAAAATACAAAGGATTTAATGTACCGAGTAAATTGATAGTTTTGCCTTTGCGTATACTCCGTCTGTAGTCTGTGACGCAATGGAAACGCAAACTACAATTGGTTAACCAACCAACCGTGGCGTTCTGGACTGTGGACAGACGCAAAGTGTGTGGAAAAAGTGAATAAAATGCGTGTGGCTATTACAGTTGATATGACACAAATAGAGACAGTCTCACCTTCACACACAAATACAATCTATTACCCATTTATACTTTCTCGCATGTTAGTAATAATGGGGTCTTCAAACTTTCAGTTGTTCTTCCCACTCGATTCTTTCTTTCCACACAAAAACTGTATGCTACTACCAAAAACCAAAATCATTCCGTAAATGTCCCAATATTCATCATTTATTTTGTCCCTACAGGAAGATGTTGAATGTTTAAATGTTTGTATTCTCTTCCACACTCCTCATCACTTGTTTACTGTGGTTAAATTTTAACTGAATTGTGACAGGCAATCAGAGATAAATGATACATTTTTATTGTAACGTAACTCCACATAATACATAATACACAGGGAATTCAGTTTAATAATGAGTAAATGTGGGAAGTGTGAGACGCACAATGATATAATGAGGGATTCTTATCAATCCATCATTCACTCATTTTTACACACACTTAGCATTTCACTATTGGGAATTTACAACAGGTGATTTTGTCCCTTAAACTCCTTATACGATACAAATGTTGTATGGATTAACTATTGACTACCAAATGGTTGTGATGAGGTATTTGACCACTCTGTAAACACAGCGTGGAGTTGTAACAATGTGTATTTTAGATAATATCATAGCCTAAGTTGTGACTTGTGAGTCTTCTCTCTTCATTCGAAAATCCAAACTTTGTGTGTGGGTGAATGCTCGAACATCAACGGAGGTGATTGGATATATATATAGGAAAGGAGAGCTTATCAAATAAACGTGATGCAAGAAGTATAATAACAATGTGTAAAGGTTGATTCAGAATTGCATCAGCTTAAACTAATGGCGAGACGTACAAAGTCTAGTTGTTAAATGATACCCGCTTGGCATGTTCACTACATAATGTGTGTTTGGAGCCATTGGAGCTTTGGAGTTTGCCCTGAGAGTTTCTGAGGTCTCCCAACGTAAACTTTCCAGTGCATTTTACATTTAGCCTGTGGAAGTGGAACTCTCTTCTGCTTTCAGAGTGAACAGCAGCAAATGTAAAGCAAACATTCATTCAATCATCGTGAGATTCGGTGGGTGACAGTTCAATTTGCGAAAATTCGTAGCTTTATACCGCCTACCACGACACAGCCTCAACTATCATCACCAACAACTTTGCATTCTGCATTTTACATGACCCGATTTACTTCTTGTTTTGATGGTTTCACAACTCTAAAACTCAATACTTTTGTGTGTAATGCATTTTCATTCGACGCGACAAATCAAATGGGAAAACCTAATTTGAAAACTCTTTGCGTCAAGCACACAAAGAATGAAAACACATGTCTCGGTGTATTCCAAATTCCAGCTTCGATCGATAACTTTATTGCTTATTGAATCCATGTGCCATGTGTGTCGTGGATATAATGTAAGTCATTTTATAGTCATGACCGGCTACACCCTCCGCGACCGGAGAGGAAAGTTTCCCCGTACAAAAATAAACCCGGTGTAAGACAAAAGGGAGAAATAACTACGCAATTCATCTTGTTCGGAATAAAGTAGGATAAATTATCTATTCTATTCAGATCGAGGTATAATTTATGGGGAAATGGTGATGGCACAGAATGCCACGAAGATGTTTCTGAGAGTTTTTTCCAACGTCTTAGTATGTGTAAGGATTTATTCAGCTAAGCCAATCTGATATAATTTCTGGGAACTTCTTTAACTCTCCCTTTTTACAAGAACTTCTTGGAAACTCTCAATTTTCGCGTTTAATGCACGCAGAAGGTTAGATAAACATAAGCTAGTTAGTGTTCTTCAGTAAAAACACTTCCGAACTAGAAAGTGTTTAGTTTAAGAGGTTGGGTGAATTTCACAGCAAATAGGGTTCATCCTGTTGTCTGTTTGCTTCAGCCTTCCAGACTTTCCCCGTGGAGAAGGAGAAAGTTTCGTAGAATAGAAAGTTCCTAGTCACTAGTAGGAATGTGTTAGGAAGATTTCTCAAAGTTTATACGACAAAAAAATCTAAGCTTGGCTTAGGGTGACCAGCAATAAATTTTAGAAGTTGTGGTCTTTGTGAGATAAAGTAGGTACTTAGGAACTTTGTAGTGTGTTGGTGTTGGAGGATTTGTTATGTTTGTAGAGTTGCGTAAAGGTTTACAAAAATTGCGGTGACATGGTTTAAACTTAAACTCTGGTGCCTTACTGATTGGGAATATCTTTAGTCCTCGGCCTTCCAAGTTTTTTTTCAGTTTTTTAGTCTTTAAGTGAAAGAAAAGACATGTCCAATCTGTAATGACACGTGTTCACTAAAAGACTGCAAAGTAAACTTGAGTAAGTAAGTTTTAAATGGCAATTCATGGTTTCTGTCAAGAGTATTTCTTTGGATTAGCCGTGTAGCTTTATGTCTGCTTTATTGCAGGTCAATTTATTTAGAAGTTACCAAAGTACATGATAATCCTGATGCTACGAAAGTCAAAGTAAGCCTAAAAATTCCCAAAGTTGAAGTACCGCACTTTTACACTGCGAATGCCGGGAGAGAACCTCGTGTACAATAAAACTGTACAAATGTGTGTAAGTTGTGTCCCGGCTTATTTAGTACATAAATGCCAAGTCTTGTGGGAATCGAATTTCTCTCTTTATATGTGAATGTGGAATACCAGGGTTTTCAGTGTAGAAAATCCTGAAGTGGTGGGCGAGTAAAATCCTTGAGTGAGCCGGGTTAAACTGAGCTAATCTCAATCAACACTTAAGTACAAGTTTATGACTTTCGATGTAGGAAGCTCACAGCTCAATGCTTTTGAGCTTTGAGTAGGCAGAATTCCCACTGCTACTCCTCCTCTACAATCTAAATTGCATTTCAAAAAAACTCCTCAAAAAAGCTTCTTCTTTAACTTCTTCTAACCGAGATACGTGTTACATAAAGGTGAAATGGCAATTTACATCAATTAAATATACAGATGACTCCTTCCTCTCATTTCATTTGGCGATGGATGAATTACCTTCATTAAATGTTTAAGGGATATGCGTGAGTTTCTTTACTACGTCAAGATAACTCTCAATCCAATTCGATTTAATTCTTGTCTTTTACTTTTCTGCTAGTACACACTTTCCAAAAACACAAGAGGAAATGAGTGAAGGGTTGTTTCGGAAGTTGAGTAGACAAACAGGATTTTCCTCACTAAAATTGACTGTTTTTTTTATCAACACGAGACATTTTTTGCCAATAGTATATCCAGTAGTGATGAGTGTAAGTAGTAGCCTTAATGTAACACGTACGTAGTGTGAGTGGGGAAACAGACTAAAGGATAAGAATATATGGTGTTTGGCACGGACAACTGAAATCCATAATTAATTACCCCACTGCCCATCAAGGATGATTGACTCTTGAATGAATACTTGATGATTTCCTTCGTAATAAGAAAGAAAACGCAGGGGCTGCATATACCTTCCGCTGTATTAATGGAAGTGAAATTCGCCTGTAATTGAGTACGACGGAGGACGTAGGAATAGTTGGAAAGCAACACACACACAGACAGACACTCTACCACTTGATACTTTAACTTAGGTACAAACACACTAACTGACGTATATATAGCATGCAGCACACCAGGAGCACAAATTAATATGAACAGTGACATTGCACGAAATGATTACACACCGGCATTTCGGACGAACAACTGGTTTTGTACCTCAATTTCTTGGAAGGTGGATGGGGAAACCTTCCACCACTCTACTGCTACTGTTACTATTGGTGCTGCGGTTAGTTTTGGTGTGGATTGTCGATTGTGGATGGATGGAGGGTAAAGACTTTCTCCAGACACACACAGTACGTATGTGAATGTGTGGTGGACTTGAGTAAAAGGACAGTTTGAGGTCAGATTGATTTATTGGTTTGCGATTTCTTTTTTCTGCTAAAGAACCTTTTGTTTTCCCTATCGGATGAGAGGAGACTTCTCCTTCTTTATAGTAAGTGTATGTGGCTTATGTGTGTGTCTACATGCGTAGTTAGAGTTAGAGTATACGGAGGAAGTAATTAATATTTTCGTCTGGGTTTTTGGAGAGTTCTCCTTGTGATGTTTGTGTCTGATCAAGTAACGACTCGGGATAAGTGATGGCAACCCACTATTGATTATTGGGAAGGGAGATTAAGTGAAACGCGAGTTGATGTACTGTGTTCAATCCTCAATCCATCTTGGTAGCATGCATCTCAGAAAAGAGAAATTGTTAAGAACACTAACTGACACATGAGAGAAACGAGCTCATTGCGAACAAATCAGATGCAGCCATGCAGCCTCGAAGTTTTTTAATATCCGAGCAGACTGAGTAGAAAGTCGGGTCGCATGGAGAGAGACAAACTAAAGTTCATTTTAGTTGGTCTTCTCCATCTCCAAAGAGCAAATATTATTTGTCTGACGAAGTGTGTTTGAACTTCCTCAGTACAGAAATTGTCCCTGTGTCTTCCTTTACTGTTTTACTACCTGTTTTAGATTTTGTGTAGATTGTACTTCCAGTCTAGTAATGAAATCTCTTTCTTTTTGCTTCATGGAAATGGAGTTTACAGAATGAACGAGCCGTAAACTACAGAATACAGAGTCTCCTTTGACTTTTTATCCGAAAGGGAAGTATACACAAAGTTACGAATGGATTCTTTTTACTTTTTGATTAAAATGATGGACTGTACTTTCAGCTCAATGGTTTGGGTGGCTAGTGGCTAGTCACGTATAACTATATAAAAGAAAGCATACTTTTACTTAAACCTACCAACCGTTGGATATCAAAATGCCCCAAAAATCATATTTTGTTGTAACTGAGCATTTAAGTTTATTGAATGAACTTAGCGTTAATCTGTCTCTCGTGTCTATAGAGTTAATGCATAATCTTAAGAAGATAACGAAATCAGTCAGTGCTTGTATGAACTTTCCTCATTCATCGTGATTTGAGTGTCAAGTAAATGAATCCCCAAGAAAAGTAAAGATTCTCACAACTTACCGATTGAAAGACGTCTCCATCTTGTCTTGCGTTTACGTCCCATGAATAAGAGACTCCTCTCTTGTCAGCCGCAGTTTATTCCCCAGCAGTCCAGAACCTTAATGATTCCAAAAAGGGAGAGGCTAAATGACGGTTGCTTAAGATTTAAGAGACTCAAAGCTCAGCAAACTTTAAGGCAGAAGAGTTTAACAGGCTAAGAGTTAGAGTATGACACAATTATACAGTTTTAATTGTATTAGTCACAGAAGAAATGCAAGAAGATGCAGGAGACAAACTCTCAACTATTCCTATTTCTTTCCAACTTTAATTCAACTCCTTCTAATAAACTTTACTTTTGCACAGAGAAGTATTCTACAACTATGTATACATACAATATGTATACCTCGTAGTTTAGCACAAAAGTCACTTAATTACTAGGTCAGAGTTCACTGAAGAGGAGTTTTCTAGCAATTAGCAAATGCTCACTCTACGGAGGAATGGCTGAGTAAATTAAAATAACACATTATTGAGACTGACAATCTGGTCCCTCCTATTCACAAGAACTATCTCTGTTGGAGATGTTCATCCCAAGGGAGACAAGCGGGGAGATAAGGTTCGAAGAGATATAGAAAGTTGACAAAAAAGAGAGATTTTTTAATTGCTTCTGGATGACAGACGACACAGAACAGATTTTGATAACGGAACCAACATTGTGTGTGTCTCTCTCTTGGTGTGTGTGTGTGTGTGTGTGAACTGCACAGATTTATCACCGAGAGAGTTTGTTCGGGTTATCACAATCCAAAATCCAAACTCTCGTTGAATTTTATTATTTTTGATAATATACAATACACCGAACTAACAGTCACTACCACCACATTACTGCGACTGCTATCACCGGCTGTGGAGTGAGAAGTGAGAAGTACAGTCAACAGTGCTTAGTGCTTAAGCAATAAATGATAATTACAGCGAGTTTCCTCATGTGCTTGAGTATTAAAACATTTCATCTTAACCACTAACTCTAAGATGATGATGAAACAATTCAAAATACAAAATCCCACAGTTCACAGTTGGAATTGAATATTGGACAAGAACCAAAAGGGTCACTTCCCTGATGCCTCGATGTGTTCTGTATTTTTGAAGCCTATCGAATGATCCTTTGGCCTTTTCGTTGGTGATAGATAATGATTCAAAATTATTCCATCCTTTGCTTAAGATCTCCATAAGTCAAGTCAATATAGATCTTACGGTTCAAAATACGGAATTTTTGTGTGTGTGCAAGGAATGTTCCGATGATGATAGAATGATGATAGGCAGTTTTGGATCAATAATCAAGAATATTAAGCTTCTACTAGGAAGCAAATGGAAGCTAGCAGTTGAGCATATTTCGTGATAATTGGATTCTAATTACTATTACACCATATTTATTACAGTACCATGCTTTATTGAATATCCCATCCCTACTCAGTCTAATAAACTAATGGAAATCGATCTAATATATGAGCTATATTTATTCTAAACTAGGCTGAAAGCTCTATACTATAGCTAGTTGGATACTCATCTATGATCTCTGTATAAACCTCTCTCCTCAGTATGTAGTAATTTCTGAGCTGAGACTCCACGCAAGAATAACTATCATTTTGATTTATCGTCAATGGAGGTGTAACTTTAAGTGCTTACTAGTTTGTAGTTGTAGTTTCTACTTTAGCATCAAGTCCAAAAATTCAGGTACACCTGTCCATAAAACATCACTCGACAATGGAGAAGACAGCGAGTGAGCTCACACACACATAAATCTTTCCTATATTCCAATATTCTCTGAATAATTCATGAAAAATTGAATCTGGTGTTTGCCATTTTCTCTTTCAGTCTCTCCAGCCTGATTCACTCCTCTCTACATATAAATTCGTGAATGTTGCGTGAGAGCATTTCAACTCGGAACGTCAATTGAACAGTGACAAGTGTTAATACTACATGGCTGTCTATTGTGTAAGGCACATTGGTGTGTGATGCATCTTTCCTTCGACCACCACTGTAGCTGTAGAGCTATCATTCCTTTTTAATGCGTGTAGGATTACTTTTTGAATAATCGGATAACGATGAAAGTACCCTTTTCATACCTACTCTCTCGTTTTTCTTTGTGTCTGCAGTTCATTCATTGAAAGAGTAAATACACACAAACACACACAAAGTGGAGATGATAAGCAGGTAGGAATAAAAAAGATTATAATACGCAAGTGTGCAGCGTATCCTAACCTGCACTTCCACTTTCCACTCCACATTATTGTGGCAGATGAAGTAGATGAACTGATGATGGAAGGATGTCTAGACACACTCACTTTTGGTTCTAATCTCTCGCTGTTTTATAATAATGTTATTCACCACCTGAACAACCCATGCCTCTGTGTGTGATGCAAGTTTACACAAGTTGTTTACATTTAATTACTCATTCTCTGAGACAGACAAATCGCCCCGTAAAGTTTATAAAGTTTAAACTCTTAAACATTTACTTCTAAGTAAATGGAAGGTTTCTAAAGAGTGTGAAGATATTGGGCATTGACTAAAGTCAAAAGTGTACTTGTCTTATTAGCACTACTCTCAAAGTTTCAGGTTTCAACTGACTTTGTGGCCCAAGGTGATCACTTCAAACTGGAAAGGCTGAATAGATGAATCTCAGGAATGTTCTAGTTGTCGATGGTCAATGGTCATCACTCATCACATCACGTAAAAGAGATAGCGGATTGAATGATACGCTTCATATGTTACAATTCATCTGACAGAATCTCACGCTCAACTCTCTCGATTTGATTTGAAACTGTGAATCGGCAAGAGAGAAAGCAAGTTACATTTCCACTCGATAACTCGATATGCCATTCATGTCTCTGTGCTTGTGCCTTGTGGACGAGGGAATTAGAGTGAAGATGGCCAAGTCATTTTCAAAATGCGATTCGATCTAAAAGACTACGAGTCCACCTGAGCTTTCTCGGATCGATGCGTACGCTTTGCGTTTACTTAAAGTGTTCTGTGCCAACAGAGACACACACAGAGAGAGTATTCTCCCGATGGCGTTTAAATTTCATGGAAATTGAGCCTTCAACCTTCACTAACCACTGGCAGAAGTTCAGTTAAATTAAAGAGTACAATTTTTATCGTTTCAATTTCACTCCACCGGAAAGATCTAAGCCAGAAGTGGGGGACAAATAAATAAAGAATTTTCATTCGCACTTATTCTAAACTTCTAACACACACCTCGTGCCATCAGTCATGTGCTAAATAATGCAAATTCCCAACTGAGTCTGCTGCTCAATATTATACAAGGAAGCTCAGCTTTAAATAGAACCTTAAAAATCCATGTCTGCTCTACATTACAGTTGACTTCACAAGTGTGAATTGTACAAGGAATAAAATTAAAATAAATATCGAGTGGTGTGTACCTACGGATGTACCCAGCGGAGAGAGAGAGATGTTTTATGTGGTACTGTTGGGTAGTAATGATAATGATACCTTCGCTAGCACTACCATCATATAATTATATATAGATGACAAAGGAAAATACTTCTCCATCTCTCTCAACCCTCAACCATTTATAAATAAAATGGAACCTTACCACCAGACACCAGAAAACCGAATATTAAACACAGTGCGCATCTCACTGCAAATGTAATTGTTTTATTATGCGTGTTCATTATTACTAAAATGCAATGTAGTTGTTATTACGGAAGAGCAGCCACGTAACTTATAATTTCTACCAGGTAGAATATTTATTTAGAAGAAAGAAGAAAAAATAAAGTTAATGATAATCTCCTACTTTATGGAAACAGTTAAACACTACACTTTATATTAAGCTTGCTTATATAATATAATTTTATTCCCAGTAGTTCTGTGAGTGAATTGTAAATTTATTATTTTATAGTGTAGAAAGTTCATTTAAGTAAGAACCTCATTTTTCTAATTCAACATTTCCGAATGCCCTAATTTTTGAAATGTGTAGCAAGTTGTTAACCCAAGCACCTTTTATGTTCATAATGTTTAGATTTGATTTATGCAGCCTAATTCAGCCACTAGTCAATAGTGTACCACTTTTAAGTCTTGTGTGTTTCTGACTTTCATGGACTTTTGTCTTCTGTGGCAGCAACAAAAAGAATAGAGGAGGCATGTTCAAGAATAATCTCCATTAATAAGAACATTAATATTTATCACATACCTATGATGATCATGATGGAACTAAAGTATAGGCGAAGAATGAAACGGTTTGTTCTGTGTATTTTCAAAGCAGTTTAAATCTTTAAATATACTTAGACATGATAATTTAATCTTTAGCACCCTATTGAATGGTTGAAGATGAACATCACGAAACCAGTACATACTACCAACTGCAGCACGAGGGAATTTAATGTGAAGACTTTATCTGTAGTTTAAACAGAGCAAAGGGCAAAGGAACAAATTATTATGGTATGAAGATGAGGGAAGAAGAGAGAATAAAAGAAAGGAAGTTATTTAAATATTTTAAACACTTATCAGCAGCATACGTGTATCAGAGAAGATTGTGAAGAACTTGTTCAGGTACATCTTTACAAGGAAGCTTAGCCGTTCACAAATACATAACCTCTTCACTCTTCCCTATATACATATGTATATACTAGAAGGAAAAAATTATCATTTCAGTGGAAACGTGTGAGATTTCATTATCATCCAATTCACTAGAGAATGATGATGAGTTTGGCAATCTGGACACGCATAATCCATGCATAATCTGTGCTTCATAGTTCATAAAAATAAATCAAATTGTAAAGGTGATAGCCAGTGCGATAGGTAATTCATGTGAGAAATATGACTTGTGTGTACTTGCACTCAACTATTCATGCATCATATTACGTTGAGAATATAATGTGTACTAAAACGGTGTAATTCGATCAATGTAAAACGCTTAAATAACCCATAGTTAATTGATTTACAAGGGTACAATTAAATAATATATATACATTAACATTAATGCCTATGTTATTGTACGGAATTATGACGCTTGCGGCTGCTAGTCTGTTCCGGGTATGCCGGGTGCGTGTAAAGACTTTCAGTCATTAAGTCAAATCCATCTGTCATCGTGTATAAATATTTTAACACTTTACTATTAGCCTTAATATACCACACGAGCTAAAAATGTTTTTTGGACTAATGAGTAAATCTTTTAAAAAGCTGGGTTAATAATAACGGGGTATTTGATTTTAACTAGAACTAGAAGTACTAAAACCATCAACGAGATGGGAAAATTTGTTCCTATCACATCATTCGACTGGATGAAATACTTGGAGCGGAACACACAAATATATTTACACATGCGAAGGAGATATTAATATTGCTCTGCTCTCACTGCTCACTGTTTGGCGTTTGGTGTCTGATAGTCTGATAGGCAGCCGGAGGAAACATGATATATATAGTAATATATATAAATATAAATACACACATAACTTGGATGGAGATGAGCATAAATCACTTTCACAAATGTGCATACCTTTCTACAAGGCAAGTGGATGAATCCATCCGGTAATAAAATGGAAATGAAATTTGAAGAGGTCTGATTGCAAAGAAGAACTAGTGAGGGGAAACGAGAATGCGGTGGTGGTGTTTGATTTGAAACCTCAAATACTAAAGCACATGTAAAAGAAGAGTTTGAGCCAAAGATAAGATCAAAAGTCACTAGGACATGTGAAATATACACTCGGTGATGAATGCGACGGAAGAATTCTAATTTTAATTCATGTCAAGTATCTAATTTGAAATTGTGCTGTGATCCCGTATGCTTCTGTTGAATCTCCTCTACTCTCTGTGTTTTATTTACAACAAGGTATTCATTTTGTCCCATTCTCGTAGCTCGTAATGACTTACCAAGAAGAAGGACAAGTACAATGGCAAAGATAAATATAAATTGCCACTTAACAAAAGGAGAGAAGAATGATGGAAAGCGAAGGGAAGGATTGTGTGTGTGAGAGAAAGAGGAGTGTGTGTGAGCAATATATTTTATCCAGAAGACGTTGGAAGAACACGAACAATGCTTCTTGACAATATTACACGATCTTTCTTACATTACTAATTGGAAGATTCTTTTCTTTTTGGCACGACAGCATTCACATCTAATTTAACAAGCAAATGTACCGCTTGAAAATAGGATGTTGATTTGTGCATGCCAATAATACACAGAGGACTATGTACTCCACCTAATAATAAAAATAAAGCTATGTGCCACCACATCCATTTAAAACATTAAATATTCACGTGGGTTTGGCTACCAGTTAGTTGGTAAGAAAATTAATTGTGTAAGTGAATATGAGTAGAAGGGAGTGTGAGGGAGCTTTTTATAACTTGCCTTTCGTAAAAGCTAGTGTGTTATATTGCCTGATTGCCTCACTTCATACAACATAGATCTGGTCAATTAAGATTCAAATTCATGATCGTAATTTCTAACACAAGTTGTTATTGTTCAATCACCTATCTAACGTCACTAGCTTTATTCGTTTTCGAAGTCAAACTTCTAATTTCGTCAAAATACTACTTAATTTTTGAGTCTTGTTGTAGAACAAAAAAAGTGTTGTGCAATAATAAATACAAAACACT